>JADKLZ010014073.1:13333-28235 GCA_021533235.1 Biomphalaria straminea | reverse complement strand
CATAGTATTTGACCTCTTTATAGTTAGGGCATCACCAATGACCACATTGTGGGCGTTACTCCCCAGGTCTACAGCAAGATAAGCTCCATGATCCTGAGGCTGAACGTACTGCTCCCATTCATCGGCCTGATGATACGCCAAGAATTCAGGGCCGGCGTCGGCGCTCTGGTCACCTTCAAATCGCTGGACCCCACCAGAAAGAAGATAGCCGGGCAGGTAACGTGCACAGGTGACCTGGTGGTAACCGGGCAGAGGGAGAGCAGGGTGCAGGGAAGCATCGGCAGCCGGGGGTCAACCATGCAGAGAGAGAGCAATGCTGACCCCGTACCGGTGGAACTGGGCTCGAGCCTTGAACCGCTTTCCTCAATCAGGAGGCTTACTAGTTATGGCAGCCGGATGTCTCAGAAACGCAGTATAAGATCGATTCAAACTGAGACATATATAAATTAGGTACACCGCCCGTTTCTTGTTATCGGGGAAAAAATGCATTCGCTGATTTCGGAAATAATTCTCAATTTGTTTTTATTTATAGCCAATGGGCACTTTTAAGAAGCATTAAAGTTCATAAATACACCAAAATCTTAAACCGAATTGATTAAACGGGGTGAACGGTTACACTGTACATGTGGCACCCTAAACTTTTCACTAGATCTATATAGGTTTGCCTAACTTTTTAACCAAATATGTACTTTGACCCTCTGTTTTTACATGAGAAATTAAGGGAAAAAATTAAAAAATCACTCGTCTTTAATATTAATGTAACATCTATATAGTTAATCTTGTTTTGATATAATTATACCTTACCATCATTATCTACATCGAGTATTTTTTTAAAATATATTATACATGTATATTATACATTATATTATTGTTAGAAATAATCCAATTCTGGCTTCTATAGCGTACTTTAGTGTGTATACTATAAATTCAAAGCGTAAATCTAGTTTATAGCTCATTGTCTCTTTTTTTTTTTTTTTTTGGTTTGCATATTTTGAATGTTCTTTAAGAATTGAATGATATTTACACCCAAACTCCAAACCACCGGAAGAACGGTGTCTGAGTGTGTGTGTGGGGGGGGGAGGGGGTTCTAGTAGGCAGAACTCCAAACAAGGAACCATCGAACCAATAGTCAAAAGTGCATACCACTAGTCAGCCTTCCAGAACTCTTTCATTATAAATATGACAGAATTAAGAACAATATAAAAGCTATAGTATCTTGATGCGCATTCTAGTAATCAAGCCAGTAAAAAGAAAAATATGGTATTTAATTTCATAGAGATACACCCACAGGGAAAGAAAACATTGATGGTCTTACAGGCAGGACGTTTTGGGGCAGCCGTTGCAGCGGCACGTTTTGGCGCGAAAGCTTTTTGAGTCACATATGTTCATTTTGTTATGTAGAAGCCGGATATGACCCGCGGCCTGCTGACCTTACTTTGAGTATTGTTGATCTACTGGATTGAATTTAGATCTATGTTCAACATGGAGACCGTTCCATTCACCTTTTTTTCACGTGTCACCGTCCTGTCAGGGAAATAAAAGTAAGAATGTGAAAATGGGTTTACCCGTTCAGCCGACATATTCATATCATATATAAAATAATGTGAAAAGGGAGTTACCCGATTTGTTAAAAAGTTTCGTTCTTTGCAAGCGATACGATTAGGTATTTTTTGTCTATTGTTTAGGGCCCTCTGTTTGTGGGAGGGACATTTAACATACACTACGATCTCCGCCGTGATCTAAGGAACATTTATGCCAAGTTTTATCAAGATTGGTCAAACGGTTTATAATTCTTGTTTCGGGATATGCGATCATGTAATAAATATTCCAAAATATTCTAAAAGCTTTAGCTTTTATTTCTAGAAAAGGAGCGGGGATATACTAGATTTAGTATAGTACATTATAGTGAAAAAAAAATAGCTTATTATAAAAAAAGATTAGTGTTTTATAAATAATAGTTAAAACCTCGAAAAGACTATGCCAAAAAGACCATCGCGCCAAAACGTCCTTCGCGCCAAAACGTCCCGTATCCGTTACTATTTATCTCTTTTCTGAGGAAAGAGAAAGAGAGAGAAAGAGAGAGAGTAAGAGAGAATGAGGTATTATAATCTTGGTCTCAAATATCAAATGACACGGATGGCAGTGGTAAATTGTTTCTAATATCCATCTCATGATACGTAGCGAAAAAGCGTTTGTTATTTATTGTTACACTTTATGCACAATAAACAAAACAAATGTGATGAGTAAAACGTATACATGCTTTATTTCATTTGTTTCGTTCCTAACGCTAGTTATACATTTTAACCAGTTGAATATAGTAATGTTGAGTTTCTGTGGAAAGTAGTTTTGAAGGCCTTTTTTCCGATTGGAAACTGCTTTATCTTCCTAGTGTAAATAGATCTGTAGCAAAACTACTTTAGTTTCCTATCCTTTGACCCCCATAAGCCAATCTTAATCCTAAGTGAAAAGATTTGAAATAGGATGTCATTCCATTTTCTAAACAGAAGCATAACACAACAAAAATTGAAGGTCGAAAAAAACACCTAAAATAAGAATTAAAACAAGCAAAATAAAAAAAAAACAACATTAAAAAAAATCAAAAGGAGAATAATTTCATATTTACAGCCATAGCTCTCAAAACTGTAAGACTTATTTCCCTTTTTTGATATAAGGAAAATAATGTATCATTATCGTATAATTATCAAATTTGTAAATTTTTAGATTGACTCATGCTTTGTTAGCGGGGCGCGGTGGTCGAATGGTTAAGCGCTTGGCTTCCGAACCTGAGTCCACCCAACTCAAATGGGTACCTGACTTAAGTTGGGGAAAGTAAAGACGGTTGGTCGTTGTGCTGGACACATAACACCCTGCTCGTTAACCGTCGGCCAAAGAAACAGATGACCTTAACATCATCTGCACCATAGATCGCAAGGTCTGAAGGGGAAACTTTACTTTTTTTTTTACTTGCTTTGTCAGAACCAATGAATAATAGTGTGAAGTTTCAACTTGAGACGAGAATAGAAAGTTAGAGGAATAAGTGTCAAAATGTTTATCAGACAGACACAGTGAGTTTGATATAAGCTTTATACAATTAATTTCGATCAATTCGAACAGTTTTTCCATTGTTCCACAAATATACATGAAATTTTTTTAAAATCTAAACTAAGCATATGTACTGCAATACACAATCCCACAAATGGGCAAAACCTCACAGCCCGATACATTTAGAAATGACTGCCACTTTATTTTCAGCGTTAAGTCATGCATCGGTTTTAAACTTCGATAACGTCAGTAGGGAATCGGCACCATTGTCCAGATTGATTAAAGGAAAGACTTTTATCCAGCGTACAGACGTGGACCGGGTGCCCTTCATCCTTAGTCCAACAGTACGGCAACGGACCGAGAAACTGACCGTACAGCGTACACAGCTCACCGCGCCTCGGTCCTGGTCCCACTTGCTCTAACCATGGAGAATCGACCTCATATTCCCACTGTTCCTTGTAAGGACCGCCACTCCAGTTGAAAGGGCAATGATGTCGACCCATGCATAGAGCGGAGTGGCGGTCTTTCTGGATGGGTCACCGGGCTATTTGTTCCATCCCACCCCAAACTAAAAGCTCACCCAAGTTGGCCCGAAAGAGGCCTTGTTCGCTTACCGTTCTTAGCTCCACTACTAGATGTTTCCACGGAGGCGCCTTACTGAGGAGACGGAGTAGAAATCCTCCTGCTTATAACTACCAGGAGATGCTACAATTTACAGTACTTAAATGTACACCTGATATTAGTCGTGTACATTCAAGTTGGACAGTTGATTAGATTATCTCAGGACGCTATCGTTAACCTTTGACCTGTGTAACAGTTGCAGTGAATGATCATTATAGTGACGCATCTTCAACTCGTCGATATAAATAGGGATAAGAATGTCACGTGACAAAGCTGACCCAAAAGTAACGCAGACTTTGACATTGCCCTCTTTTCACAAAGCTTATATCAAGTCACTCTGTCTATCTGTATGGTTACCTGTTACCTGTTACCTATCCCTTAGTCTGGTGGACCGTTGGGGCGCCAAGCAAGACATGTGGACCATCTTTCTCCAATCCTCTCTATCCTTTGCCCTGATTAAAACCTCGTTCAATGGTAGGCCTGTCCATTCTTTGATGTTGTCTTCCCACCGCTTTCTCTGTCTGCCTCTTCTTCTTTTTCCTGGAACTGTTCCCTGGTATGTATGGTAACAATTTGAAACACGTAATTTTTTTCGCACACCCTTACTCGAAGCAAGATGAAGCTTAGCACAATTATTTATTGGCCTAGTGAATGCACGAATCGTAAATAACAATAAATTAGTCAGTTAGTTATTTGTGATTAATAATTTTGTTTGATATCGAATAAGTGGAATAACTTCTACACTATTGAGAGATATAATTGTAGGCCAAGTGCGGAGATCTTCCCTTAGATAAGCCTTGTGTTTTTTTAAGGGCTTTTATATTTAGCTTGTTTTGCCAACTGTCTTTGGAGATTTCCTTTGGGTTTTTCCAAATGTGTATCGCTGAGGTCATTTCCGGTCCAACTAATGGCAAAACATAGTGCTTGAAAGTAGTGCTCAAAACATACAAAACCAAAATTAGCCATGGCATGTTGACCATCTGGACAAGCATTATTCTATTTTTTGCAATCCCTTTATTCATTTTTTTTGACGTGTTTAAAAATGAATGCAGACTTTGAAACAAAGTTGAAACACGCCAAAGTACAACTTACCATCATACACAAAATGACGTAAAAAGCTTTAGGGATACTTAAGAATCACTGGGTCAAGGGATCATTTTAGATCCCTCTGACTCACAACGTTTTTCCACCCCTACTCTCTTTCCGATCCTAAACTTCCTCCGACCCAACCCTCCAGCACACCAACAAAATCATTCCAATGTATCCAAATCTTATACGTTACAACAACCTGCTCGGCGTATGAACATATCTCATGAAGTTGATTTATTTCTCTCTACTAATTACATTGAAACTTAATTATTTTAATTTACTTATCGCTTTTAAATTATCTTTTTAATTATCTATTTTTTGTTTTGTTTTTCTTATTTGAATCTCATGTAGACTCTTAGGAAACTAATTTAAAAGTTCATCCTTTAATTTTGTTTTGTTTTGTTTTGTTAATTTAGAATACTTAAAAGAAAAACACATATTTTTTGGGTAGTTCTTAGATTAAAATCGAAAGATACCACTGACTAATTAATGTATTCATGCATATATGTATCAAGAAATCTCAGTAACTGAGGAACGGATATACATGGCATATCAAACACAGGTTCTTCTTGCAGCTTAAGTGCTTGCTAAGAAAACGCTTTGACAGCTTTGCAGCCTGAACGTCGCAATTCGCAAAATTGCAAGATGGTGCTTATTGGGATGGTTCTACGGCCCCCCTCAGCCGCGAAGCGACTATGGATTATCTCATGGAAATGAGATGAATGCCTGGGCATTAGCTGTTGTCTGAACGATGTCGCCCACACATCAGTTCCCCCCTCTCCACGCAGCTGATGTATCCAAAAGAACTGCAGTGCCGATACAGTTTGGGGTCAGCGGCGTTGCAGGTTCTGTCGTCAGGGTGTAGCACTTGGTGCTGCTAATTCGCCTTTGGTTCGCGTCATTGGGATGACAATGAAATAAAATATAGACCGACAAACAAAAAATGTAAGAAAAAAAAAGGTATTAATAAAAACATTTTCAAATTGAAAGTAGTTCAGATAGTACATCATGTTATTTTACTATGCTAATGAATTATTACAGTAGCACTACAAATTTAGCCAAGGGACAGGTTTTACACCAAATTCTGCGTATTCTTTTTTTTTTTTGTTTCTAATTTAAATATAATTAGCAGACTATGTTTTCCAACTGATCTTCAGCTGTGGCCCTTCAGGTCTTAGTATTTGTGCTGCCCATACATCTTAATGAGTTTGGCATGCCTGGTGTAAATGTTGGAACTAGTGAACTTGTGAACGTGCGACTGCTTGAATGCGTGATTGTGTGAATGTGTGATTGTGTGTTTGTGTAAATCACTCCTTGAATTAAGTTTTACTTGTTTTGTGTACATTAAATCCTCGACCAAGTCAGCAACAAAAAAGTTGTGCCTCAAATGCATAAGTTCTGTGATTACAAAGACCATATATCCTACGTTCATTAACTGATTTCATTGATTCATTATATAACTTTATGCTTGACCACTCTTGTTCCATCTTTCTATCTTTTCTTTTCCTTCAGGAAAACTATATTTCAACAGTCCAGAAGATGGTTATCAATGAACGCAAGAAGATTGCCGATAAGAGAAAAAATACGATACACGGCCTTTCAAAAGCAATGTCCAGTGGCTCTGTGCCAGAGGTGCGCCCCAAAGGGATGAGTCTAACTGACCTGAAACCCAGAAAGGAAATCTCCTTGTTGACGGACGAAGAGGTGTCAAAACTGAGCGCGACCTCTTCCATAGTCTGACGTATTGAAGAGATGTGTGGTCTCGCTAGCTGGACCCTTCAGTTCACCGGCAGCTAGGATTTACAGCTAGGATTTACAGCTTAGAGTTACAGCTAGGATTTACAGCTAGGATTTACAGCTAGGATTTACAGCTAGGATTTACAGCTAGGATTTACAGCTAGGATTTACAGTTAGGATTTACAGCTAGAATTTATAGCTATGATTTACAGCTATGATTTACAGCTAGGAATTACAGCTAGGATTTACATCTGATGTAGTCTTCTCTGAGCTGATAATTGGATGATCTTACAATGTTTTAATTTAATTACAATATCTTCCAAGGCGTTGCTCGACATCATGGTCTGCCAACACATTGCTTGAATAGGTCTTCCTTTGTGTTAATTACTTTGAGGATCTTCAATTATTGTTGGTTTAATTAGAACATATATCAATGCATTGTTCGGTTGAAAGTTTATTCGCAGCATGTGTTATTTTTTTGTTAGAATATCTTTTAAAATTGAATGCGATGACCAAAAGCCTATTTAGATTTTTATCTCAAGACGTTATCAAAGATATACTTCATTGAGCTTAATGAAAGAACTCAATTATTATAGTGGTGCTAGATAGTATTGCGGGGGCTGAGTGGTTAAGCGATTGGCATCCGAACCTGGGGTCCTGGGTTCCAACCTCGGTGAAGACTAGGCTTTTAAATTTCGAGGTTTTCAAGGGGCCCCTGAGTCCACCCAACTCTAATGGGTACCTGACTTAAGTTGGTGAAAGTAAAGGCAGATGGTCGACACATAACACCCTGCTCGTTAACCGTTGGCCGTTGGCCAAAGAAACAGATGACCAGATCGCAAGGTCTGAAAGGAGAACTTTACTTTTAGATAGTATTGCGCTCAGTAAAAACCTTATTATAACTTTGCAGGATAAGGACAGTTGCACTTGAATACTTTCATCTCCTCGTAAAACATTGTTAAGGATTACAATCGAAATATCACCATCATTAGGTTTTGCATATTAAAAAAAAAAGATTTTGTATCCTCTGTTTTGTAATCAATTGAATACATCGATCAGTAGCCTGCTTACTTGTGCGGGTGGTAAAGTTAATTACATCATCGATGTGTGCGTCCACGTCTTTGGTTACGTTTATACGTCTGCATATTGAAGTAGCCAGCCATGCGTAGGAATCTGATTTTGATACTGCTGATTGCGCCTGAGAGATTGTCCGCTCAAGTGGACTACTTTCAAAGTTTAGAAGTTGAGTTTGTTTCTCCTCCAGGGGAAGACCTTCTCCTCCAGACGTTGCGCGTGAAAGATGTTTATTGAGCTGATATTAATTGTATCCGGTTTTAGGATGTCTTTGACTGAGCTAAGGGCTGATATTATTTGAAGGGAGGTCATTTAGGGCGTACGTGAGTCGGGTCATCTAGACCAATATTAAAAGACTAATAATTTGAAGATGTGATTTGAATACATTTTTTAAGAAACCAACAGTAATATTACACCAGAAAATGGCATTGAGTGTGTTAGAAATGATAGTTCATAGGACTGAGGAGTTGATTCATGGGGCTATGGAGTGATTCACGGCGCTAAGCCCCGCTAAGCAGTGATATATGGGGTCAAGGAGTCATTTTGCTGATAAGCCAAAATCTAAAAATCTAATCCAAATCTCTTTCAAGGAACCATTCATAATGATTATAAGGATACAATAATTTTCATATATTCAATCAACGTTTGGGTTGACTGTTAAAGTTAGGACATTGTATTAGATTACTTATATCGTATCAGAGACACTACGCCCCTAGAGCATAAGCTATGATGTTTGGAGCTAGTCCAAGAACAAGGCTAGACAAACTGTCGACTTCATTAATGTAATTAACTCACTTGATATGTTTGTCTTCATTTCCTAATGACTCACAATTCAGTTTATAAATTTTTTTTTTATTTTATTGTAATTTTCTTTTTCATCACATATTGTATTATCGTGTGTATTTTTTTAAAATTGGAATAGTGTATGGCTCTTCTTTCTTTTATTATTTGGTTGAGACTTAAATAAAAAATTCCTTTATATATTATAATCCAAATGTTATTGAATAGTTTGAATTCACGATTAAATCTTTTTAGTATAACAATAGCTAAACGTGTTAGCTTGTAATTAATGCTTATACAAGTGTGTTTATGTTGTTGTTTTTTAGCGGCCCCCGAAAGGGGAAAAGACGCTATTAGTTTTGTGTGGCCTGTCTGTCCGTCTGTCTGTCTGTCTGTCTGTCTGTCTGTCCGTCTGTCCGTCCGTCCCGTTTAGTGCTCAGAAAGTAGAAGAGAAAATGAAAATCTGACATCACGATAATATAGAGCATTCAAAGTTCTGATGCAACGGCTACTTTTTTTTTTCTAAAAGCTCAAAATCTAATTTTTAAAAATATTTTATGCAAACAGTATTTAAAGAGAAAAAACCTAATTAGTATGCAATATAAATGAAACCTACTTTAAGACAATTAATAATCTAATATACTGCACATGTTTTCACATTTATTTTTGTTCCAACATACGAGTAACATACCAGTATTTACTCGTAAAGTAATCAACTCATAAAAGAGGTGTTGCTTTTCATCGTTGGAGCTTTTAGATTTCGTTACTCTTCATTGTGTTTTGATTCGATTTGGATATTAAGTGTTGTTCTGTGTTTTTCTGTGCAAGGAGCACACTATTTTTATTCATTTTCTGTTTACCTTTTTTTAATTTCTTAACTTTTTTGTTTACTAACATGTCTATTAAGACATTCACGATTGAGAAAAAGGATCTGGAGGGAGGCCTCGTCCATCCTCCGGGGACCCTTCTTCTCAAACTATCCGGACAGGGGGCAGTCAGAGCCTCGATGGCGACCATCGTTGCCGCCTTGGGGCTCAGGCCGGAGGAGGTGGGTCCCCTGTACCGGTTCGAGAACCCGTATTTGTGGTTTCTCGGCGTCTCCTCACCCGCGGTGAGGGGAAAGATACTGGGCCGAACCTTCGGAAAGGAAGACACTTTCAGGGTGGAGGTGACCACCCTGGAAGAAGAAAAGATCAAAATCACCCTCCACTGGGTGTCCCCCCGCATCTCTAAATCCAAAATGGAAGAAATTGTCAATAGTATGGCGGAGGACGGCTCCAAAGCAGAGGCCCACAAAATAGATGGGACAGACAAGTGGGTCAGCTGGATCAGACCAAAGAAGGGAGCTGAGCTGCCCCATTACATACAGCTCAGGTACGAGGATGACCCGAGAACATATAAAGTACTCATTACAACCCCGGGGAGGAGACAACAGTGCTGGCACTGCCAGAAGGAAGACCATTGGTCAAACCAGTGCCCAACCAGAACCACCCCTAGGGGTAATAAAAAAGAAGGGGTAAAGATCCCAGAACCCCCCAAAACATCATATGCTACGGCCCTAAAAGGAGGGAGTACAAAGAGTACCCAGGAGGGTGGGTCGGGGGAAGAAGAGGGATTTAGGGTAGTGGAGAGGAGGAGGAAGGCCTCAGATGGGCAGGGAGGAACTGGTAAGGATAAGGAACTAGCCCCCTCCCCCAAAAAGGTAGAAAGAGGAGGGAGCGCGGGAGGGTCAAACTCCCACAAAAGACTTAAACCAGAAGAAAAATTAAGGTCGGAGCCTGACACTCCGACCCAAGTAAACAGAAAGAGGACCCTGTCGTCCTCCTCCTCTTCACTGTCTGACGGCCAGTGCGGTGAGGCAGAGGTGGAGGAGGGGGGCGAAATGGGAGAGGAGGGAGAGAGGGAAGTGGAGTTTCCCGATTCTCCAGGTCAATTGATCATAGATGAGGGGGATGACCCTGACACACACTCCAGTTCATAAACACAAAAAGCAAATCAGATTAGTGGACCACACACAGACACACAAACACGCACTCATAGAATACGATAGAATGTTAACACGCACACACAACAACCCACCCACACGCAGACATGGCAGACATCACAATTCTCTCTCTAAATATCAGAAGCTTAAAGAACAAACACAAATATTTAGTACACTTAGCCAACACCTATAAAACAGACTTCATATATGTTCAAGAGACAAACACGCACACACGATACCAGGCAATGAAAATCACATCAGACATGGGTTTTGCGGGTGGGTACTTTAGTTTAGGGCAGAATAAAAGAGGGGCAGCTATTTTACAGACATCTAACAGATTCAAGGTTACATACACACACACAGAAAATAACGGTAGGGTAGTCATAGTTAAGGTAGAATCACAAAAACACGCATACACTCTAGTGAACATTTACGCTCCAGCTCAGAGTGCAGAAAGGCCTTTGTTTTTTGAAACTCTGAGCGAAGAGCTACACAGCAAACACGTAGGGGAAAAAATAATTTTAGGTGGGGACTTCAACTACATAGAAACGCAATTAGACAGGAAACACACGAACACGCAGGGTCCACCCCCTCAAACCCAAACTCAAACTAACGACTATCTCAAAGAGATAAAAGTTCAACATCGAATAGGAGACGCTTACAGGGGAGTGTACCCAAAGGGGAAGGATACTACAATGAAACATAGCACACACCCAGTGGAGACTAGACTAGACCGGTTCTACACGCCGAATGACATTCAAATTAACGAAATAAAACACCTGGACGAGACATTGACTTACACAGACCACAAAGGAGTATTAGTTAAAATAGGGGGAGAGAATAAGGAGGTTAAAAAACAACGAAATTTTTGGAAATTTAACAAAAGTCTGCTTGAAGAACCGCAAATCCAAAAATCTATCGCAGACACGATCCAGAATTGCATAGGAGAAGAGGGAAACGAAGGGGAAATTATACAAATGTGGCCGGTACTCAAAGAGTCCATTAAACAACAAGTGATAGTTTTAGCAAAGATTAAAAGTAAAAAATTAAAAGACGAAGAGACAAGACTTAGAGACAGATTACAAACAACAACGAACGACATTGACAAAATAGAACTACAAGGACAGTTAGAAGACATATATAAGTATAAATATAAAGGGGCAGAAATCAGATGCAAGTACCCAAGTTTATCGGAATCACCAAACAAACTATATTTATCGGCAGAACAGAATGTACAGAAAGACAGGACAATTACAACAATAAAAGACACTGACGGAGAAGAAACACAAGACCACAAACGGATAAATGATATATTTTGCAAATTTTTTAGAGAAATATACAAGAAAGAACCGACAGCAGCAGACGCACAGAATTTTTTCTTAAACAATGTTAAAACAATAGTAGACGCAGACAAAGAAACCGCAGACAGACCCTTCACTCTAGCGGAACTGAGGGCTGCCATAGACATGACCCAAAACGACAAATCCCCAGGTCCCGACGGTTTAACATACGAATTTTACAAAGCTTTCTTCCCCCAAATAGGACCGTTACTGATAAAACTATATACAGACATGTTAGGGAAAGGACAGACACCAAAAGACTTTAACCTCGCATACATTACTCTACTACCCAAAAAACCCGAAAATAACACCTCACCTAGCGACTTCAGACCAATTTCCCTATTAAACACAGACTACAAACTTATGACCAAAATGATTTTCCTAAGACTAAAACCCATAATCCCACTCCTAATAGGACAAGACCAATACTGCAGTAACCCTGACAAGAATATTGACGAACTAAACCACTTTTTAAGAGACATTATTTATTACTGCAAGGACAAGGACTTAAAGGCAGCCCTCATGTCCGTTGATCAAGAGAAAGCATTTGACAGAATTGACCACGACTACCTTTTTAAAGTACTACACAAAACTAACATAGACGAGACACTAACGAAATACATCAAATTAATCTACACAGATGCCGCAAGCCAACTGATCATAAACCAAAAACTTAGTGATAGGATCCCCATAAGAAGATCAGTCAGGCAAGGGTGTCCCCTATCCCCCTTCCTATACACCCTTTGCCTGGAACCCCTGTTAGAAAGTATAAGATTAGACTCAGAAATAGTAGGCATTAAAATCCCGGGCCCCACCCCCTTAGTTAAAATCAAAGCATATGCAGATGATACCACCCTGTTTCCCACCTCAGAAAAAGATGTTAAAAAGATGATAGAGAAATTTACACTATTTGGGAAGGCGAGCGGGTCCAAAATTAATTTTTCAAAATCTTCCATCATGTTCCTGGGGAGGTGGGAGGTCCCCCCAAACAAAACTCACGGGTTTAGAATAGAGACAGAAATAAAAATATGCGGCATCGTGTGGACCAGAGACCTGACACACTACGTGACGAAACAATGGGACGCTATTATTGACAAGACAAAAAACATTTTACAATTATTTCGACACACATCATCCACCATTTTTGGCAGAGCCATTTTAACCAACAGCTTAATTACACCCAAAGTCCTTTACCTGACCAACGCTGTAGAGCCACCTCCCAAATTCATAGACAAAATAAACAAAATAATTAGGAAATACATTTTCAGAAATACAATCACAAACATAAAACACAACACACTAATTCAAGACAAAAAAGACGGGGGGATTAGCCTACAAGACATAAATACAAAAATAAAAGTACAAAGGTTAAAATATTTAGGAAAAGTAGTTAGGTCCCCCGAAAAATTCCCCTTAACCTTGTACTATTTCGGCCTGAGGCTAAACAAAATTCTTCCCATCCAAAACAACTACCCCCATTTTTTCGGCACACACACTCACCCTTTCTACAGATCACTAGCTAGACATTTACAAAACAATGAACATTTAATACACCACACATCCAAAGACATCTACACAGCACTTAGAAACAAACTCAAAGAAAATTTAAAAATCAGAATAAAGTGGGGGAGAGAACTAGGAATAACAGTCAACACATATACAGACACATTCACGCACTTACACAACAAAAACATAACACCCAAAGCGAAGGAGGTGGCCTACAGGCTAACTTACAATATGACCCCAATTAAATTTAAAAAGAGAAATGTACACACATGTGCCTTATGTCATGCAGAGAATGGGGACAATGAAAATCATTTGTTCTTACAATGTAAAATGTTCGAGAATGTCAGAAGTACTATGAGAGACCTTTTGAATGCAAATTGTAAATGTAATGTTAATCTTAACTTAGCTATTGTTCTTAACAAGTTACCTATAAAATGTAAAAAGACTCTTATATTTAATTTAATAATAGTTTCAGAATACAGAAGTCTAGTTTGGCGCAGTATAACTAAAGTTGTTCATGATAATATATCTGTACATCCCAATAAGTTAGACTTAATATTTAGGAAAACAATTGAACATAGAATAGATAATATCAGTTTTTAAAAGTGTTTAAATTAATGTACTTCATAAACCTACTAAACCCCAGCTCTGTCCCTTTTTTTTTTTTTTTTTTTTTTTTTTTTTTTTTAATTTGTTATTAAGTAATATATTAATTAGTGTTTATGTGAGCACGTAAACGTGTAAGGACCCTTTTAACAGAAAATTACCCAAGAACTGTTTTTTTCTTGACGAGAAGTAACACCTCTACAAGACTAATTTGTTTTTTCCCTGGTTACGTTCCTTTGTACACGTGATCTAAGAGAAAAGAACTCTTTTACTTTTGAACTAACGTACGTACAAGGACAACGCTTGGAGAACTAGGATCTGTCCCAGGAGTGATTACAAGAATAAAACAATCGCCAGACAATTTGGACATATCATCTATTCCATAAAAACAATGAATTACAATAGTATTATTATTTTTATAGTATTATACTAAGTGAATGTTTAAAAAATTTTCCAACATTTCACTGACTCTAGAACCATGTTTGTTTATGCTATTGCATTGTATCCTTAACCTATCTATGTAACATATTTCCTATATCTACATTTAACGAAACTTAGAAAGAAATTTTGTTATATATCATACTGTCAAACATTATAAGCAAAACACGTACACCACAGTTATATATCACGAAACTAAGAACTGAAATATTACCACCCCACAACACTAACGTCAGAATGAAGACTTTTCAAAAATGAAGCAGAACTCCCCAAATTCTGACTCTAACAGACGGAATTGTCACCTTGGTGAGGAGGGAGTGGTGTCCCTGGTCTCAAGGGAGACAATGAAAAATTGTCAAAAAGGGAGAGCAAAAAATTTTAAATGACACCAATCTACAAACATATCAAAAGTATGAGAAAGTATGTTCGTGATATTCATCCCTTTATTCAAATAGTATAATCTACAAACATATTGTTATCACTGGTGAAAAGATCCTTAAACTGTTTCTTGTACATCTGTTGCTTATTACTTGTTACTTATATGCATTCATTCTATTGACATGTTTTCCATTTAAATATATGTATTTATATTGTTATTAACAGTACCAAATAATGTAAGCTTACTTATAGAAATAGAAAATTGTTTTAAAAAAAAAAAAAAAAAAAAAAAAAAAAAAAAAAAAAA
>JADKLZ010014072.1:0-16016 GCA_021533235.1 Biomphalaria straminea | reverse complement strand
GCGTGCGGCTACTGGCTTGGAGATTATCAGCGTATTTGGGTCAAGGTTATATTTTTCATACGGAAACAAAAAAAAAATAATTATTAGATAAATAGTGAAAATGTGATGGTCTCAAGATTTGACCAAACCTTGGGAAGCTCAGGAACTAATTAAGAACGGATCATGTTTTAGTCTTTCACCCATTTTGTTTACCAACCTACCAGGACCATGTTTTGGACTATTTTCTATTATTAATTAAACCAACTTATCATAACCTAGTTTTAGAGTCTTTCTCCAATTGCTATAACCAACTTATCATGTCTAAGTCTTATAGTATTTTTCTATTGCTTCAAGCTACTTATCACAGCCAAGTCTTAGAGAATTTCTCTATTGCTTTAAGCTACTTATTACAGCCAAGTCTTAGAGAATTTCTCCATTGCTTTAAGCTACTTATCACAGCCAAGTCTTAGAGAATTTCTCTATTGCTTTAAGCTACTTATCACAGCCAAGTCTTAGAGAATTTCTCTATTGCTTTAAGCTACTTATCATTACCATGTTTTGGGGTCTTTCTCACAATGCTTTAACCCACTAATCCTGAAAGTTTTAGAGCCATTCTCTTACTGCTTGAACCAACTAGAGTCACTCTATTATTATTTTACCAAACTTAGTATAACCCTGTTTTAGAGACTTTCTCCCATTGCCATAAGCAAGTTATCATGACTTTACAATGTTGTGAATGATTTTTTTTTCAAACGGTTGCTTAAAAGTCATTTAATCACTTGTCACTTGTAGGCTATTCCTTGACCTTTGATTTATCACGTTTGGGTGTATAGGTCTACCTTTATATTCAACAAGGGTGTTGAGAAAAAAAAATAAGATCAAAGTAGGTGCACATTATTAACACGAGATTAATTCAGGGCACAAGTATTGTTTGGAATAGTTTGAACATCAGAAACGGAGAGTTATCAAGCAGAAAATGTCTAGAACCTCTACTCAGAATACGATCCCTGGGCCGCATCCGGCCATGAGGCGGTGCTGTTTGACACTTTACAAAAATCTGCAAATAACCCATAACGAATCCGCAGGAGCTTGAATTATGTTAGACTTGATAATAAAAATAATCATTATTATTGTTAGTGTTATGTTAGAAACGTACTAATATTTAGTCTTTTGCAGTGCCAGGGTCGAGCTACGTTAAAAGATCAATAAAATTAATTATAGTTCTTTTAGCAGTGTCCGTTGAGGAATTTTCTGGTGATGTGGCCACCAGACCGATTTGTGGAATATTCAGGACAACGCCAAATGCCGCCGCGAGATAATGGCGAAAGTATCTCCGTTAAACTTCATTTTGTTCATTATTTCACTAACCCTGTTATGATTGGGCTTTAATAGCTTTGTTGTTTGTTGTAAAAAAAAATGTTGTATTTGGTATAGAATTAAAGAGTGGTATGTTCTCTTTTTACGTAACACAAAGTCCTTTTTTATAAAAAAATATTAATTTAATTTAATGAGGTGAAATCAACAATGTTTTTGTCGATTAGGAGAGAAAGAGTTATGGGCCTCGAGTGTTTCCGTAAGTTTAGTTTTCATTATAATAATAATAATAATAATCTTTATTGTCCGTAAGGAAATTTGTCTTACAATTTGTGCATTATACAAAACAAAACATTATTTTAAAAAAAAAAGTACATTCACACCAGACTCACTCACAATTAACATATGAAAAGTTTACATTAGATTGGTTCTATTTAATAATCTGATTGCCAGAGGATCAAAAGAGTTTTTGTTTCTGTTTGTCTTTGCTATCGGTGTCTTGTATCTCTTTTGTGATGGTAAAATAGCAAAATCCTGACCCAAAGGGTGATTTTTTATTTCTAGAATCTTCTTAGATTTTGTGAGGATGTTTGCCTCAAACAGCTGCCCTAATGGGGTTTGCTTTTTGCCAATGACCTTACCAGCAGCATTTAGGATTCTCTGGAGTTTATTTTTATTCTTAGTGCTTAGATTGCCATACCAGGCAGTGATATTAAAATGTAAAATATTGCCGATGTGAGCGTGATAAAACATAGCCAAGGCCTTTTCGCTAATATTAAAAGAGGACAGTTTTCTCAGTAATCGTAGTCCCTTCAGTTGCTATGACAACAGGGTATATTGTTTTCTAAACAACTTCCACTTATTATTATTATGTTAGAAAAGAACGAGTATTCTTTCTCTGGCGGAGCCAGGGTCGAGTTTCGTTAAAGGGAGACAAAATTCATCGTATTCCCTTTATCAGTTTCGACTGAGGAATTTTCTGGTGATGTGGCAGGTCTGCAGCAGTACCGCCCTCTGACAGGCAACGAGAATGTTCCTAGGAATGCCCAGAGCCTTGAAGGTATCTGTGAGGTCAGTTGTTATTATCCCCTCGGTTGATATGACAATGGGGTATATTGTTATTTTAGATAACTTCCATAAACGCTTAATCTCAAAGCCTAGGTTTACATACTTTCGCTGTTTTTCAAGCTCAGTTTTTCTTAAGTTATGAGATAGTGGTACGGCAATGTCAATCATGACAGCGGCTTTTTCTTTTTTATCGATAAGCAACAGATCAGGGCGATTAAAATCTACAGTTTTGTCGGTCAAAATAGGCCTATCCCAGTACAGCAGGTGATCAGTATTATTATTATTATTATTATTATTATGTTAGAAAAGAACGAGTGTTTATTCTCTGGCGCAGCCAGAGTCGAGTTTCGTTAAAGGGAGACAAAATTCATCGTATTCCCTTTATCAGTTTCCACTGAAGAATTTTCTGATGATTATTATCACTATAATAATAATAATAATTATTATTATTATTATTATTATTATGATATAAGTAAAAAAAAAAAGTAAAGTGTCCCCTTCAGACCTTACGATCTATGGGACAGATGATGTAAAGGTCATCTGTTTCTTTAGCCAACGGTTAACGAGCAGGGTGTTATGTGGGTGGCCAGCACAACGACTAATCGCCTTTACATTCCTCAACACTCAAGTAAGGTACCCATATTACTTGGGTGGACTCAGGGGCGCCCTAAAAATCCCGAAATTCAAAATCACGGTCTTCACCGGGATTGGAACCCAGGACCTCAGGTTCGGAAGCCAAGCGCTTAACCATTCCTTATTATGATATAATAATAATTATTATTATAACATTTGGTCTGCTGCCCGTAACAATCAAGTCTGGTATTTATATGGCCCTAGGCCTCAAAAAGCTGGTCAGTACGGCTCTATTCTATGATATTAATCCGACTATTTTTTTCCCTTCTTCTGTTCCTAATCCCTGAAGCTAGAGTAATCTGAGAGTCTTTTCATGGGATCTAGAGCTATCCAGAACAGTGGCGTAGCATCCATGGTGCGAAGGGGTTCAATGAACCCGGGCCCACGACCATTAGGGGCCCACAGCATATGGCCATAATAACAATTTCGCAAAAGGGCTCATTGCGCTTAGGCCAATGACTCTTGACCAGTTAGGGTCCACATGAGAACCAGGAGATGAAGTGATGGGGATGAAATGACCGGGAACCTAGCCCTAAGCGTGCGTTTAAGGTGGCAATCGTGTCCATATCGTCCATATCTCCCCCCCCCCCGTATGCTAACTATTGATAGTATTACAGGAATGGTGGGGGGAGGGGATGGAGAGATTTTGGTTAAGAAAATATTATTAAATGTTCGGGGGGGGGGGGGGAGGGAAAAGAATGAAGGGGGCGACAACAACAATTACGTCTGTCTATTTCGATACAGTTGTTAATTATTCAATTTTCTCAAAGCTTAATCGTTTTAAATTTTATTATGCATTCAAATTACGTAAAATAAATTTTATTTATTCCGGCTGAGCACTCCTAGGTTTCTGCTGTTGCATTAAAATTTGACCAAATCTTAAAAAAAAAAAAAAAAAAAAATAGTAATGAAAAACGAATATTGTTTTGTCAATTCGATAAAACTCCTATATCTGCAACTATGACTTTAGAATTTATGAACTCCAGCAGGTATATTACAATGAACAGTGTATTTAATCATGAACTATATACAACCCCTCAATAACTTTCACTTCTCAACAGTATTATATGGTCTGGACGTGGAGTCGTGGATACGTTAACCTGTTTGTCTTGTGTGTTACTGTAAACGAAAGTATAATCTGAATAACCCATTTAAAAAAAAAAATAATAATATAATTGAGGAGACCAACTTAGGGAGCAGGTTTATACGAAGGTGAATGGCGGCGGCTCCCGGCATTACTTTGCCTTCGGCCATGATCTCTAGTCCATGCGTCCGGAGTGCCAGTGGTATTGGAAACAGCAATGTCATATAGGCATTGATTCGGGTCACCCCCAGACAGACCTGTGGTCAGACAAGTTTTTTTTTTTCTCGGACGGATTCAGACAGGTTTTTTTTCAAACTTAGAGCTCCAAGAGCCTGCGGCTCAGGTCTTAGACAACCCTGGGGTTATACCAAGATCTACAAGACTATATTGATTATGCAATAGAGCCTTTCTCTGACCAATACTTAGTATTTACTTGAAAGTTGGTTCCTGTCCCTTAAATAGAGTAAATACCAATATTTTTACACAAAAACATCAGAAAATCAGAACATTGAAATTTAACAGGAGATCAAAGCCCCACAGATTAAAAAAAAGATTATGGACCTGTTGCGCAATGCAATGCTGGCAAAAATACCTGTACTTTAGACATCCATTCAGCACCATTTGTCACCTTTCAATAGTGGTTGCACTCAACACGTATAAAAGCTTATCAACTCTTTCTCTCCGTAATTATTTACCACATTCTGGTGGAATCAACGTTGCTATTGTCAGTTAGGAGAGAAAGAGTCAAATTAGTATTTTTGAAATGATTTTCAGTGATATCCGATAACGGAACAATATCTAAAGATAGCAATTAGGTCATTACTAGGTTTTCCTACTGGTGAGAATCAGAAGTCTGCAGAATTGGCCGAACAAATGCTCCAAGTAATAAAAAAAAATCCTCATTTATCTTTAAATAAACAACGAGGCTAGACTTATGATAGTGCTTCCAATATGACTGCATACTAGAATATGTGACCCAGTGTAACATCAAAAGAGGATGCACAGGTTTCTTACTTTCCTATTGAGAGGGCCAGAATAATGTTAATAAATAAACATTTCATCCATCTATTAATCTATTTACTATTAAATAATAGACGTAGAATTAGACACTGATTTTAGTGTTTTAGGAATGTCAATGTGTAGAATGGGAAATATAACTCATAAAACATTACTTTATATATTTGAAACTCCTTAAACTCGTTTGATTCTGTTAAAAAAAATTGTACAAACATTGACTTTTAATTCGTGTTGAAGCTCTACTCCAAACATAAAAAGGTTATTAAAAAGCTTCTTTACTTGTATTAGAATGTCTTTTGGTAAATGTACCGATACATTCGGATTACTCAATTGTTTTCTTACACATTATAGTCGTCTTATCAAGGGAGGGGGGCCCACCAATACATTCCTGAACCCGGGCCCACGTGTACCTTGCTACGCCACTGATCCAGAAAGGAATTGGGCCAAGCATTCTTTTATGCTGGTCATAGCGGCTCAAAACTAGAACTTCACATTGAGAAGTAGGCGAACTTTTAGAATAGAATATTAGCATAGAGAACAGAAGTAATGTTTTAAAAAAAATACAATAGTTGAAAAGCTGTTCTAATCTTATTACTTATAGATGAAAACTTGGGGTTTTAAATATTTATCCTACACAAAACAAGTAATAGAAAAAAGAGTAACGCGGATGATGGACAATGGTACGAACTGGAATAAAAGTGCTAGAAGAATGAAACGTAAAATCATTTAAAAGTATTTCTCTCTGCGTCATATTTGTAAAGTACATTGGTAGTGTGAGATCAAAAAAAAATGTAAATACTATCTAGTAATTCTGTACAATGTATAGAAAAGCATATACTTGTGTGTTTAAATTTGAGGGGCCAAAAATTTGGCTACCCAAATCTGTTTTACTGGCCTTTTTTGTGAGTTAAGGTTTTAAAAGAAATTACCGGTATTAATCATTAATATAGTCTACTACTTTTCATAAGAGCTCTATGCTCTTTTCTTTTTAATTCTTGATATATATATTTGTCATACTAGTATCCTGCTATTATTTTATAATATCATAACTATTCTTTTTTAGAGTAGAATGAATATTTTTTAAAGTGTAAAAACTTATTTATGTGAATTGTAAAACCAATTCTTAAACGTGAATGCCGTTTTTAATAGATGAATTAACTTTGTATCACTCTCATACACATCACCGTCTTATTAAAATCAGTATCTTCATTCTTTTTTTTTAGAAATTTTATGATGACTGTTTATCTGGATGACTCCTCGGTGTTTTGATTTGAGAGAATGACCAGAATGACCAGAATACTAGATTATCATGATTATTTTTACTAGTCGAACTGCGGCGACAAGAACGTCAAATGAACCGTATGTGTGACCAAAGAGGCCAATCCCTAATGCACAGCTGCGGTCGCAAATTGGGCATATTATGAAATCGCCAGGCGCCGTTGCATTTTCACCCTTTTTTCTGCTGCTGTTGTGTATGGCGTCTGCAATCCAAGACCCTTCCTTCATGCGCTTTCTTCAAGTGAATCTATCTAGTGCCACCTTCTTCCCAGCTGGCAGTGTCTATATTGAAGAGCCTCATTTCGCGTGTGTATACATCCATATACCGTAAAAGTGGGCGACCAGCGTCTCTCCTGCCTTTTTTGTTATGCACTCATACATACATATATTATATTTATAATTAGACAGATTCTTAACTTAACTTGCGTATTGCTGATGTAGTCTGTGATATAGTGCATTAGAAACAATTAAAGAAAATAATAATGTTGTAAGTAAAACGAATGCGTGAATTCACGTTAAAAAAATTATGAATGGAGCTAAAAATTGCTAATTGACCTTAATTTACGGGATATTAGGATAATAGTTGCAATCATGTAAAAATGCTTTAGAAAACAAATTTCAATGTTAATTTGATTACAATATGAAATGAATGGTCTATAATTAGTATGTTCATGTGTTAAAGCTTAAAACTATCTTTGCGAAGAGAAGTTCTATCATCTTTAGTTTTAGACCTAGACCTAGATCTAGGAATAGAGAGATTTGTTACTTTTGTAACCTTTCGGTAATGTCTAATGAAAGTATGTTCAACAGGATTTTTATATTCGCAGATACAAAGAACGAATTTATATAAAAATCCTTTTGAAACACAAATTCGAAGGAGGTTAATTTTGTTAAATATAATTAAATCATTAGACTATATTTTGTTTTTACATGCGTCAAAGTAAAAATCTATAAGTGCAAATTTTTTTTCTTAAAATTAGATCTATATCTAAATCCTTTCGATCTTTTTCTCATGTCAACATTTGTAAAAAAAAGCCTAGATCCATAAAATAGTATAGCTATAATAGAGTTGGGCAACTTTTTTTTTAGGGTTTTAAGTTTGTTTTAGGGCTACAATTCATGCACACAGGTCTAAGTTAGTACCCAAAGAACATTTCTGTCAAGTTTTGTCAAGATCGGTGAAACGGTTTAGATTTCAATACGGGGACATACATACATACGCCTTTGTTTTCCTTTTATATATTAGATATGTAAAATGCCTATAATTCGTATAAGTAATATATAGATACATTTAAAAGACAGTCATACAAGAATAAGAATACATTGTTTACTTTCATGTAAAGATACAATCATAACAAATACTCGGTTATTTTCCAACTGCACTGCACTTTAGCATCTCAAATAGAAACATACACAAAAAAATGCTGAAAAATCACAAATCTTGGTGTAAAAAGATAAAGATCCACCTTCCAATTAGAACCCGAGTTGTCCACCGCCCTACCATCTCAGTAATAATAAGTACTCTGGCCGCCATCTATCATTACAGGAATGCTCTCATAACGCTTGGCTTGTCATCAGGCTCTTTCTTGTCTGACTTCCGCTTTCATCTTATGACGCTCAGAAAGTCATGTGACTTATTCGGTTTTCCGGAAATATCCGAGATCTAGTTCAAGCTTTTAAAGAAAAAAAAAAACGTTTAGCGGAGTCAATGTTTCAATGTAATTGATAGTGATCATTTTGGAATTAAGATATTACAGATTGTATTTGGGGATGTCTCCGGAAGTGGCTTTCATCAATAGCGGTATGTGGGTTTAAAGTTATTGACTAGTGGATAAAATTGTGAAATCCTCCCTTGGGCCATATCCGGCTGAAACGAGCTGCTTTCCGGCCCTTCTAGATGTCCTCTCGAAACGCACAATGAATAATTAGAGACTAGATTTTATAGGCCAATGACTCGTGAGTCTGAAATTATTTTCGCCACCCAGGTTGAAAAAGGTTAGACGGAGATTAATCCTATTCATTGAACAGATCATCTCTCATGATTCTTTTTGTTTCGAAAGAAGCTTCCCAAAAATAAAATTAACAACTGAAAAATATAAAAAAAATTACTATTTTTTTAAAAAAAGGGGAGAGCACCTTTAAATCACTCTTTTATACCTCTTAGAATTGTAAGTATTATCTCCCCTTTTCATCTAAAACAAAATTAATTAATTACCACTAATTTATTAATTAAAGTTTTGTTGTTGTTGTTGTTGATTTATGTGTTATCAGCTATATTGAATAATTGTGCGAGATCACAGCTTGATCCGTGAATGAGAAATAGGAGAAATAAAGTGTAAACGAATTGACCCAGACAGACAGACAGACGGAGTGTGTTAATTTAAGCATAGTGATAATATTTACCACAATGAAACACGAGTGTCAATAGCACCCTATATGTGATTTTAACATGACTATGTTGTCATGGTCAACAGTGAATAATTAGAGTGTCTCTCATCTCTCCAAAGACCTAAGTAGTAGGAGTGCTATGACAGTCCGTGTTATCAAATCCGTCCACTTTACCTGGTCAACAGCTCTTCTAAACAGGATAAGCTGCGGGAATCCTTGTCTGCAGATTCACTAAACCTCTATGGAGGCTTAAAGGCATTACACCAAACAGCAGAGTTTCTCGCTAGGGCTCTACGGGAGGACTGATCCTTCCAGCCCTGATTTTCCTTTTGGAGTTCTAAGCAGGATATTAAGAAAAAGACCATTCTTTTACGTTGTCCAGCCAGATTTTTTTCGGATGACCCTTTCATCGTTCTCCCTCCAAATGTCCCGGTCAGCAGCTGTTCTTAGCGAGATATCAAGAGAGAGGCTCATTCATTCTTTTATGCTGTCCAGCCAGATTTTTTTTTTGGACGAATCTTTCTTCCTGCTTCCTCCATTGTACCTTGAAGGATGACCTTTGACAGCCCTGTCTTACAATAGGACAATATCAATTAAAGTATGTTGTCAGTACACTGTCATGAGCTTGGGCTTGTCTTGACAAAAAGTTTGTTGATTTCGACAGTGACATAAACTTGACCAATGGTCATAGAATTTGTACATTCTAATCGCGTCAAGTCGACAAACTATATGATTACCTTGCCCATCCAACAAGAGCTTCAAGTATTTCCGTTGTTCCCAGAAACTCCGGCATGACCGCTCGTAATATCACGTGGTAGAGATCGATCTGATTGGATTAACTTCATTAGTTAACCAAATCAATGATGTGATAGTATAGATATCTTTAAGTTAAGGCCAATGTAGAGTGGAGAGGTAAAATGACTGTTAAAAACTGAGTGAGAGCGGAGAGTCAGAGAGAGAGAGAGAGGGGGGGTGGAGGAAGTGAGAGGGAAAGAGTGAAGGGAGAGTGAGATAGATGATGAAAGAGAGAAAGCGTGTAGCTGGAGGAAGAGAGACAAAGAGGGGAGAAAGAGAGAGAGAGAGAGGGATGGGTCAAGGAATAAGATAATGTCTGTGTGTGTTAGAGAAAAGGAGGGATGAAATGTCTGTGTCAGATAAAGTGAGAAATAGAATCTGGAGTAGGAAGAAAGAAATGAGTTCTCACTCTTTAAATTTCCCGCCTTTTTCAACAGGCCAATAGGTTCCGGTATTACGTTACGCCTTAAATAGACAAATAACAACATCGGACGAAACTTTCTAGCTGTAAAGCGGCCTTTTGTTCACTGTTTGGCTTATTTTTTGAACTGCAGAAATCAATTGTGGCCAAAACGTTGTTTCTATTCTAACTCAATGGGACTTTTTTTATTTTTTATTTCTGTATGCACTCGGGTGCAGAAAGTATCATCGGCTGAACTGAACCCGGCGTCCTAATGACCTCTCTCTCTGTCCCTCCTCCTAACTGTGGTTAGTGTAACGACATCACTTACTAGACGATATTTAAACTAAAGGGGACAAGAACGTCAATTTAATTAGTGATAACCTCTTGAAGGTTGATGTATGTGTGTGTGTGTGTGTGTGCGTGCGTGCGTTTAAAAGTCAGGTCACGTGACGTACCACGTGGGAACGTCCCTCCCCATTTCTTGGCGCTTACATTTTTTCTTGTAATTTAAATCTTTCCTGCTTTCAAAAGTAACGATCTTAGGATAACCAACTCAAAGATAGAGAGAGAAAGAGAGAGAGAGAGAGAGAGAGAGAAAGAGAGAAAGAGAGAGAGAGAAAGAGAGAGAGAGAGAGAGAGAAAGAGAGAGAGAGAGAGAAAATGCCTTTTTTTTCTAGAACCTAATGGCCCACATTATAGCTCTGTTGTTACACTAAGACTATGTTGCTACTGTGAGATTTTTATTTTAGCAAGGCTCTGTTTTTACAGAAAGACTATGTTGCTACTGTGAGAGTTTTATTTTAGCAAGGCTCTGTTTTTACAGTAAGACTATATTGCTACTGTAAAACTGTTATTTCAACAAGGCTCTGTTGTTACAGTAAGACTATATTGCTACTGGAAAACTGTTATTTCAACAAGGCTCTGTTGTTACAGTAAGACTATATTGCTACTGGAAAACTGTTATTTTAACAAGGCTGTTGTTACAGTAAGACTATATTGCTACACTAAGACTGTTATTTCAGCAAGGCTCTGTTGTTACAGTAAGACTATATTGCTACAGTAAAACTGTTATTTCAGCAGGGCTCTGTTGTTATCACTCATGTGATAAAAATCTACTCAAAATTCTTTTCTCCAAAGAATAATTCTTCTGTTCAATAAACTAATTCATTACCTTTAGAGTAGCCTGGGTAAGTGGTGGCATAGGTTAAAGCTCCAATGATATTTACGGTCTTTTAGGACTCACCTCCTTCCCTGAAGATATTTCTAACATTGATAGCGGTGCCCACTTTCCACTTTTTAAAACTTCAAATAAAAATATAGCGTTCATTTTAGAAGTAAATATGATTCAACATTTATGTAAGAAATATCATAATTTAAAAGAATTTCATTTCTTAGAAATTAGTATGTATGCATTACAAATCAAATGCTGAACATTCTAGGATCAAATCATGTAGTTATCTGATTTCGTTCCGCTATTCATTTCTCGAGTGTCGAATTATAGCTCGTGAATTTGTTTTATTTTAAAGATGAAATAGCAATACTCAGTACTTCAAAACGATAAGATCAAGAATACGACCAATGCCTGGACTTGTTATTTTCGCTCTGGACTGTCGTTCGATTATTACATTTAGATGTAACTAAAGTTTTATTTCTTGATTGAGAACATGAATTAAAAACGTTGAACACATCCTTAAACTTTAACACTAGCTGGTCCTTGCACTCGTTTCTTTAAACCATAATATAACTAAACGTTTTTTTTTATTTGTCGTCACTTCACCTTGAGCAGAGTCACGTGATATGTCGAGGCATGGCCTACTTCTTGGATTGTGTCACAGAGTTCTTGGTCACTCACAGCTGGGGGGCCCTGACGTCTGGCATTCCAATGGCGCTCACGCGGTTCACAAAAAAAAAAAAAAAAAAAAAAAAACTCGCACTCAAAATGTCCGACAAAATCCGTTCCATTAATGTTCCCAGCATGCTAATGTTTGACAAATTATCACATGACAGGACACGTGACTTCCGAAATGATGGATAACGGGAACGACTTAAATTTTTAGTATAAAAAAATATTTTGTTCCACCTACGTTGTACTAACTGAAGACTTAAACATTACAGTTTTAGATTTTAGTTTTGACAATACTTTCTGGCAAATTGCCTTTAAATAGTAAAATATTAATCTAATAATATAATTCTAAGTGTATCTCATCCTATGTCTCTTTATATGACTAATCGAGTTATTTCTGTCATTATTTTTTTTTAACTAAGTGCAACTATAGCTAGGGCTTGAATGGACAACAGATAAACATTCCAGATTTTTAAGAGGATACACCTTCCGTACTTTCTGATCTTTGACCAACGATGGTGTGATGTGATCAGCATGGAGACTAACCACTTCACCAATAAGTAGCCGATACCTGTAGGGATGGGTGGACTCCGAAAAAAATCCCAGGGCCCCTCGGTTTGGAAGCTAAGCACTTTGTCACTCTCATCTACCACTCCATCGCCCCCCCCCCCAATTTAGAAGCCCTTTTTAAAAATCTTTTTCCTGACCCCTGGGTTCTTATTAAAAAAATATCCAGATTGATCACGTTTATCCTATACTCTTAAGCGAGCAAATCTTGTATATGTGAAGTGGATTGCACGCGGTCCAGTCAGGGTAGGGATAAGTAAAAATTAAGATTTTGTGTTAGAAAATAAATTCGTCTATTTTGTCTATTTTAAGGATATTTTATGAGATTCAGCGTTTTGAAAACAAAGGAAACCACGGGAACCCTATTAAAAGTTATAATTGTTTAATTTAATAATTTACACATTGCATTAGCGCGAGCTTAATAACCATCATGGACATTCGATAGGCTTACAGCAGTAAACTAAAATATTCTTTGCAAACAAGCAAAAGAAAATCTTAATTGAACACACTCGGACAATAGTTATGCTTGCCCTGATTTGGCAAAATATGTAGGTCACATCTGGGGCTGCGTTGCCACGGGGAATACTGCATTCCTAATTAATTTTCGGATTTAAAGTCAAGCCTTATTTTAAATATTTTTTTGCTGGTAAATTATTACCATGTGTTCATGCTTCAGTGTCTTTAATGTCCCGTACCAAAACAAAGGAAATGGTGATAACATAGCTTCTCTACTCCTTACTTACTGACACTGAACATGATATCTAGCAAGCGGTCAACAAGTTTGCGTACGCTGCAGCCACTTTTGATTTAACTATAAACCTTAGTAAAAAGATTGGGGTTTGGACGTGGTGACGAAAGGCCCAAAAGAGACTTGAATGGAGGGTTGGGCTGTAGCAACAGTAGCACCACTGGTATGGATGGATGGCAAAACCCGGTATGAACTTCTTATAGTCCGACAGTCAGGCTGAGCAGGGCACGTATCCCGTATGAGGGACGAACATATTGCTTGGCGTAACAGAGTTGCCCCACGGAAATGTTTCTTTGGATAGCTAATGAAATGATATGTCTATTAAGAAAACGTGAGTTATTTCAGTATGTCAAAAAGTGCCTGTTTTACCCTATAACGTAGAGATTTGAGTAACTTGATGTTTCGTTCTAAATGCATAATGAATACACTAATTTCATAATTAAATGTCTGAACGTAACCATCTGAGAAGTTAGAGCAAAGACTTTCTTCCAAGCCAATAATAGTAGGCCTACAATAGTTTTACGCAAAAACTGGATTGTAAAGTTATAAGACGGACGTTAGCTGTGATTTGTCTACACTTAGGAGACTTAATATTTAATCGTCATGTACAATTACATTTAGAACTAAAATAACACTAAAGCAACTCTTCAGATTAGTATTCTTTATCCGATCGTTAATTTTCGTAATTACAAAAATATTCCCAAAATGACTTCGGGTATAAAACCTTCCTTAAGAAATTATTTAACCGAGCAAGGCTCGGCCACCTGATATTATTTAATAAAAAACTAACACATTTTCTAATTGGTCGTGATGGCATATTCTAGATTAGTTCCCCTTTTGTTTTGTTTCAATTGAGCTGTTGCTAAATACCATGGTGTGAACTATCCATAGCTATTTTACATTTGATTAAATCTACATCCAGAGGTATCGAACTACATCTACATCCAGACCTATTGCATGAATGTGAACTCTTTTAAAAACAAAAATTAAAGTTTCCAGAACTAATGTCGGGTACTCATTAGAACTAGGTGCACTCAGAGGAGCCCAAACTCTTGGAGCTAAAAATCCTAGTATAAAAGGGGATTTGAACCCGTGACCTCGGTTCAGAGCCAAGGTTTTGCATTCACCGCTCAGCAACCCAGCCTCCAAGAAAAAACAAATTTACATTTTTCTTTTCTGTTACCACTTCGGGGGCCCATTTTGAGTTTGTTTTCCCACACAAACTGTCTTAGTAACCTCGTTTTTCTGTAGTCTCGTTCATGTCAATGTAACATTGAGAAAGAGCGGGTCGTTTCATTTCATTGTCACATAGAATTTATTTAGTAATTAGGTGAATGTTGAAATGTGACCTGTCTATTGGATGTTGAAAAAAAAAAGAAGGGATGTTCTGTCCTTAACTCTTTGACCTCGCAACGACGCTCCCATCGTTGATTCTATTCAGATATAAAGCTATAAATTCCGTCCAAACGGGGAAAGAAATTTCGGTGTCAAAGAGTTAATAAATAATATAAAGCCTGAGAACTAATCAACGGGTGTCAACGGTGGGTACTGCTAGCTGTATACACTTATATATTTTGTTGGAAATGTCCTCAAATAGAGAGACATATAAACACCTGCTGTGAACAATCTTCACTTTATCAAACTAGACTTTAAAAAAAACAAAAAAAAACTTCCTATTAAAAAAAAAAGGAGTCTCCTTTTGTTTACAATGAAATCTCGGGTTTTTCCTCCCCAGAAAAAAAAAACGTTAGCCCACTCTAGAGATTAGTGTATGTGATCGGAAATTACAAATACACAGGTACTAAAGACTGATACCAACTACACAGATACTATCAGACTAATTCAGTGCTCAGACTAATTTGGTTTGGGATTTAGAGAGCAGACGACCTGTTTCTCATTCACTTTTGGAGTGGTTCTTTTTGTCCACTGCCAGCAGACGCCATTTCAAAAGTGTGTTTGAAGTCTCCGTCACCAGATGTCGCTGTGACTTTCTATTCCTTTTTCGTTTTGTCACGTGTTTTATCGTTGCTCTGCCATGTCCAAGATTCGACTTACACATTATAATATAATAAATAAATTCAGACGACCCAAAAGTTTACAAGATAGATGTATAGATTTCTTTTTATTTTAATATTTAAGTGGAAGAACTACACATTTATACTTTATGATTTATTCAAGGAAACTCAAATTTTGTTTTAAAAATTAAAGTTGAAGTAATTGGTTTCATGTCTTTGATCCAGTCTTATTACAGAACTGCATCGCATTAAAGTGGGAGCAAGCATTCTTCCTCTTCTTTTTCTAGCCAGCTTTTTTGTTGCTGAGCTGTCAGCTCTTTTGCATACTCTGTCAATTAAAAAATAGTGCTCTGTTCTCTTCAGTTGTTCAGCCTTGCCGTGTTGGTTATGTTGGGATGAAATGGTAGTAAGGTCTACCTGAGATGGATTAGGAAGGGGTATTCAAAGAGGATACTGCCTCTCTTTATCTTTCCAGCAGAGGCAACAGTGTTTTTTTTTTTATTACTTTGAAATTGAATCCTTTTTCTTTTCCAGCCTTGCAGTGTTTGACTCCATTTCTTAATCAGCTCCCCCAGGAGTCTGCAACCATCTCACTGTTTTCTATGACCACACTGGCCATTCTGATCTCCCTGGTCAGTGTCATGCTGAGCGTGCCCCAGACTGCCAGCAAGGTGGAGAAGCTCAGGCAGGAGATCGAGGGGAAAGGCGTCACTGTCACACTTTTTATTGGTGAGTACGTCATAGCATTGCAGAGTACGTCATAACATTGGTGAGTATGTCATAGCATTGCTGAGTAGGTCATAACATTGGTGAGTACGTCATAGCATTGCTGAGTAGGTCATAACATTGGTGAGTACGTCATAACATTGGTGAGTACGTCATAA
>JADKLZ010014071.1:0-16095 GCA_021533235.1 Biomphalaria straminea | reverse complement strand
GCGTGCGGCTACTGGCTTGGAGATTATCAGCGTATTTGGGTCAAGGTAATATTTTTCATACGGAAACAAAAAAAAAAAAATTATTAGATAAATAGTGAAAATGTGGTGGTCTCAAGATTTGACCAAACCTTGGGAAGCTCAGGAATTAATTAAGAACGGATCATGTTTTAGTCTTTCACCCATTTTTTTTTTACCAACCTACCAGGACCATGTTTTGGACTATTTTCTATTTTTTATTAAACCAACTTATCATAATCTAGTTTTAGAGTCTTTCTCGTATTGCTTTAACCAACTTATCATAGCCTATCCTTCTCCTATCTCTTTAACGAACTTATCATAGCCTAGTTTTAGAGTATTTCTCCTATTGCTTTAACCATCTTATCATAACCTAGTTTTAGAGTCTTTCTCCAATTGCTATAACCAAGTTATCATGTCCAAGTCTTAGAGTATTTTTCTATTGCTTTAAGATACTTATCATGTCCAAGTCTTATAGTATTTTTCTATTGCTTTAAGCTACTTATCACAGCCAAGTCTTAGAGAATTTCTCTATTGCTTTAAGCTACTTATCACAGCCAAGTCCTAGAGAATTTCTCTATTGCTTTAAGCTACTTATCACAGCCAAGTCTTAGAGAATTTCTCTATTGCTTTAAGCTACTTATCACAGCCAAGTCTTAGAGAATTTCTCTATTGCTTTAAGCTACTTATCATTACCATGTTTTGGTCTTTCTCACAATGCTTTAGCCCACTAATCCTGAAAGTTTTAGAGCTATTCTCTTACTGCTTGAACCAACTAGAGTCTCTCTATTATTATTTTATCAAACTTAGTATAACCCTGTTTTAGAGACTTTCTCCCATTGCTATAAGCAAGTTATCATGACTTTACAATGTTGTGAATGCTTTTATTTCAAACGGTTGCTTAAAAGTCATTTAATCACTTGTCACTTGTAGGCTATTCCCTGACCTTTGATTTATCACATTTGGGTGTATAGGTCTACCTTTATATTCAGCAAGGGTGTTGAGAAAAAAAAATAAGATCAAAGTAGGTGCACATTATTAACACGAGATTAATTCAGGGCACAAGTATTGTTTGGAATAGTTTGAACATCAGAAATGGAGAGTTATCAAGCAGAAAATGTCTAGAACCTCTACTCAAAATACGATCCCTGGGCCGCATCCGGCCATGAGGCAGTGCTGTTTGACCCTTTACAAAAATCTGCATATAACCCATAACGAATCCGCAGAAGCCTGAATTATGTTAGACTTGATAATAAAAATAATCATTATTATTGTTACTGTTATGTTAGAAACTAATATTTAGTCTTTTGCATTGCCATGGTCGAGCTACGTTAAAAGATAAATAAAATTAATTATAGTTCTTTTAGCAGTGTCCGTTGAGGAATTTTCTGGTGATGTGGCCACCAGACCGATTTGTGGAATATTCAGGACAACGCCAAATGCCGCCGCGAGATAATGGCGAAAGTATCTCCGTTTAACTTCATTTTGTTCATTATTTCACTAACCCTGTTATGATTGGGCTTTAATAGCTTTGTTGTTTGTTGTAAAAAAAAAAGTTGTATTTGGTATAGAATTACTGAGTATGGTGTTCTCTTTTTACGTAACACAAAGTCCTTTTTTATAAAAAAATATTAATTTAATTTAATGAGGTGAACTCAACAATGTTTTTGTCGATTAGGAGAGAAAGAGTTATGGGCCTCGAGTGTTTCCGTAAGTTTAGTTTTCATTATAATAATAATAATAATAATAATAATAATAATAATAGTCTTTATTGTCCGTAAGGAAATTTGTCTTACAATTTGTGCATTATACAAAACAAAACATTATTTTAAAAAAAAATTTACATTCACACCAGACTCACTCACAATTAACATATGAAAAGTTTACATTAGATTGGCTCTATTTAATGATCTGATTGCCAGAGGAACAAAAGAGTTTTTGTGTCTGTTTGTCCTTGCTATCGGTGTCTTGTATCTCTTTTGTGATGGTAAAATAGCAAAATCCTGACCCAAAGGGTGATTTTTTATTTCTAGAATCTTCTTAGATTTTGTGAGGATGTTTGCCTCAAACAGCTGCCCTAATGGGGTTTGCTTTTTGCCAATGACCTTACCAGCAGCATTTAGAATTCTCTGGAGTTTATTTTTATTCTTAGTGCTTAGATTGTCATACCAGACAGTGATATTAAAATGTAAAATATTGCCGATGTGAGCGTGATAAAACATAGCCAAGGCCTTTTCGCTAATATTAAAAGAGGACAGTTTTCTCAGTAATCGTAGTCCCTTCAGTTGCTATGACAACAGGGTATATTGTTTTCTAAACAACTTCCACTTATTATTATTATGTTAGAAAAGAACGAGTATTCTTTCTCTGGCGGAGCCAGGGTCGAGTTTCGTTAAAGGGAGACAAAATTCATCGTATTCCCTTTATCAGTTTCGACTGAGGAATTTTCTGGTGATGTGGCAGGTCTGCAGCAGTACCGCCCTCTGACAGGCAACGAGAATGTTCCTAGGAATGCCCAGAGCCTTGAAGGTATCTGTGAGGTCAGTTGTTATTATCCCCTCGGTTGATATGACAATGGGGTATATTGTTATTTTAGATAACTTCCATAAACGCTTAATCTCAAAGCCTAGGTTTACATACTTTCGCTGTTTTTCAAGCTCAGTTTTTCTTAAGTTATGAGATAGTGGTACGGCAATGTCAATCATGACAGCGGCTTTTTCTTTTTTATCGATAAGCAACAGATCAGGGCGATTAAAATCTACAGTTTTGTCGGTCAAAATAGGCCTATCCCAGTACAGCAGGTGATCAGTATTATTATTATTATTATTATTATTATGTTAGAAAAGAACGAGTGTTTATTCTCTGGCGCAGCCAGAGTCGAGTTTCGTTAAAGGGAGACAAAATTCATCGTATTCCCTTTATCAGTTTCCACTGAAGAATTTTCTGATGATTATTATCACTATAATAATAATAATAATTATTATTATTATTATTATTATTATGATATAAGTAAAAAAAAAAAGTAAAGTGTCCCCTTCAGACCTTACGATCTATGGGACAGATGATGTAAAGGTCATCTGTTTCTTTAGCCAACGGTTAACGAGCAGGGTGTTATGTGGGTGGCCAGCACAACGACTAATCGCCTTTACATTCCTCAACACTCAAGTAAGGTACCCATATTACTTGGGTGGACTCAGGGGCGCCCTAAAAATCCCGAAATTCAAAATCACGGTCTTCACCGGGATTGGAACCCAGGACCTCAGGTTCGGAAGCCAAGCGCTTAACCATTCCTTATTATGATATAATAATAATTATTATTATAACATTTGGTCTGCTGCCCGTAACAATCAAGTCTGGTATTTATATGGCCCTAGGCCTCAAAAAGCTGGTCAGTACGGCTCTATTCTATGATATTAATCCGACTATTTTTTTCCCTTCTTCTGTTCCTAATCCCTGAAGCTAGAGTAATCTGAGAGTCTTTTCATGGGATCTAGAGCTATCCAGAACAGTGGCGTAGCATCCATGGTGCGAAGGGGTTCAATGAACCCGGGCCCACGACCATTAGGGGCCCACAGCATATGGCCATAATAACAATTTCGCAAAAGGGCTCATTGCGCTTAGGCCAATGACTCTTGACCAGTTAGGGTCCACATGAGAACCAGGAGATGAAGTGATGGGGATGAAATGACCGGGAACCTAGCCCTAAGCGTGCGTTTAAGGTGGCAATCGTGTCCATATCGTCCATATCTCCCCCCCCCCCGTATGCTAACTATTGATAGTATTACAGGAATGGTGGGGGGAGGGGATGGAGAGATTTTGGTTAAGAAAATATTATTAAATGTTCGGGGGGGGGGGGGGAGGGAAAAGAATGAAGGGGGCGACAACAACAATTACGTCTGTCTATTTCGATACAGTTGTTAATTATTCAATTTTCTCAAAGCTTAATCGTTTTAAATTTTATTATGCATTCAAATTACGTAAAATAAATTTTATTTATTCCGGCTGAGCACTCCTAGGTTTCTGCTGTTGCATTAAAATTTGACCAAATCTTAAAAAAAAAAAAAAAAAAAAATAGTAATGAAAAACGAATATTGTTTTGTCAATTCGATAAAACTCCTATATCTGCAACTATGACTTTAGAATTTATGAACTCCAGCAGGTATATTACAATGAACAGTGTATTTAATCATGAACTATATACAACCCCTCAATAACTTTCACTTCTCAACAGTATTATATGGTCTGGACGTGGAGTCGTGGATACGTTAACCTGTTTGTCTTGTGTGTTACTGTAAACGAAAGTATAATCTGAATAACCCATTTAAAAAAAAAAATAATAATATAATTGAGGAGACCAACTTAGGGAGCAGGTTTATACGAAGGTGAATGGCGGCGGCTCCCGGCATTACTTTGCCTTCGGCCATGATCTCTAGTCCATGCGTCCGGAGTGCCAGTGGTATTGGAAACAGCAATGTCATATAGGCATTGATTCGGGTCACCCCCAGACAGACCTGTGGTCAGACAAGTTTTTTTTTTTCTCGGACGGATTCAGACAGGTTTTTTTTCAAACTTAGAGCTCCAAGAGCCTGCGGCTCAGGTCTTAGACAACCCTGGGGTTATACCAAGATCTACAAGACTATATTGATTATGCAATAGAGCCTTTCTCTGACCAATACTTAGTATTTACTTGAAAGTTGGTTCCTGTCCCTTAAATAGAGTAAATACCAATATTTTTACACAAAAACATCAGAAAATCAGAACATTGAAATTTAACAGGAGATCAAAGCCCCACAGATTAAAAAAAAGATTATGGACCTGTTGCGCAATGCAATGCTGGCAAAAATACCTGTACTTTAGACATCCATTCAGCACCATTTGTCACCTTTCAATAGTGGTTGCACTCAACACGTATAAAAGCTTATCAACTCTTTCTCTCCGTAATTATTTACCACATTCTGGTGGAATCAACGTTGCTATTGTCAGTTAGGAGAGAAAGAGTCAAATTAGTATTTTTGAAATGATTTTCAGTGATATCCGATAACGGAACAATATCTAAAGATAGCAATTAGGTCATTACTAGGTTTTCCTACTGGTGAGAATCAGAAGTCTGCAGAATTGGCCGAACAAATGCTCCAAGTAATAAAAAAAAATCCTCATTTATCTTTAAATAAACAACGAGGCTAGACTTATGATAGTGCTTCCAATATGACTGCATACTAGAATATGTGACCCAGTGTAACATCAAAAGAGGATGCACAGGTTTCTTACTTTCCTATTGAGAGGGCCAGAATAATGTTAATAAATAAACATTTCATCCATCTATTAATCTATTTACTATTAAATAATAGACGTAGAATTAGACACTGATTTTAGTGTTTTAGGAATGTCAATGTGTAGAATGGGAAATATAACTCATAAAACATTACTTTATATATTTGAAACTCCTTAAACTCGTTTGATTCTGTTAAAAAAAATTGTACAAACATTGACTTTTAATTCGTGTTGAAGCTCTACTCCAAACATAAAAAGGTTATTAAAAAGCTTCTTTACTTGTATTAGAATGTCTTTTGGTAAATGTACCGATACATTCGGATTACTCAATTGTTTTCTTACACATTATAGTCGTCTTATCAAGGGAGGGGGGCCCACCAATACATTCCTGAACCCGGGCCCACGTGTACCTTGCTACGCCACTGATCCAGAAAGGAATTGGGCCAAGCATTCTTTTATGCTGGTCATAGCGGCTCAAAACTAGAACTTCACATTGAGAAGTAGGCGAACTTTTAGAATAGAATATTAGCATAGAGAACAGAAGTAATGTTTTAAAAAAAATACAATAGTTGAAAAGCTGTTCTAATCTTATTACTTATAGATGAAAACTTGGGGTTTTAAATATTTATCCTACACAAAACAAGTAATAGAAAAAAGAGTAACGCGGATGATGGACAATGGTACGAACTGGAATAAAAGTGCTAGAAGAATGAAACGTAAAATCATTTAAAAGTATTTCTCTCTGCGTCATATTTGTAAAGTACATTGGTAGTGTGAGATCAAAAAAAAATGTAAATACTATCTAGTAATTCTGTACAATGTATAGAAAAGCATATACTTGTGTGTTTAAATTTGAGGGGCCAAAAATTTGGCTACCCAAATCTGTTTTACTGGCCTTTTTTGTGAGTTAAGGTTTTAAAAGAAATTACCGGTATTAATCATTAATATAGTCTACTACTTTTCATAAGAGCTCTATGCTCTTTTCTTTTTAATTCTTGATATATATATTTGTCATACTAGTATCCTGCTATTATTTTATAATATCATAACTATTCTTTTTTAGAGTAGAATGAATATTTTTTAAAGTGTAAAAACTTATTTATGTGAATTGTAAAACCAATTCTTAAACGTGAATGCCGTTTTTAATAGATGAATTAACTTTGTATCACTCTCATACACATCACCGTCTTATTAAAATCAGTATCTTCATTCTTTTTTTTTAGAAATTTTATGATGACTGTTTATCTGGATGACTCCTCGGTGTTTTGATTTGAGAGAATGACCAGAATGACCAGAATACTAGATTATCATGATTATTTTTACTAGTCGAACTGCGGCGACAAGAACGTCAAATGAACCGTATGTGTGACCAAAGAGGCCAATCCCTAATGCACAGCTGCGGTCGCAAATTGGGCATATTATGAAATCGCCAGGCGCCGTTGCATTTTCACCCTTTTTTCTGCTGCTGTTGTGTATGGCGTCTGCAATCCAAGACCCTTCCTTCATGCGCTTTCTTCAAGTGAATCTATCTAGTGCCACCTTCTTCCCAGCTGGCAGTGTCTATATTGAAGAGCCTCATTTCGCGTGTGTATACATCCATATACCGTAAAAGTGGGCGACCAGCGTCTCTCCTGCCTTTTTTGTTATGCACTCATACATACATATATTATATTTATAATTAGACAGATTCTTAACTTAACTTGCGTATTGCTGATGTAGTCTGTGATATAGTGCATTAGAAACAATTAAAGAAAATAATAATGTTGTAAGTAAAACGAATGCGTGAATTCACGTTAAAAAAATTATGAATGGAGCTAAAAATTGCTAATTGACCTTAATTTACGGGATATTAGGATAATAGTTGCAATCATGTAAAAATGCTTTAGAAAACAAATTTCAATGTTAATTTGATTACAATATGAAATGAATGGTCTATAATTAGTATGTTCATGTGTTAAAGCTTAAAACTATCTTTGCGAAGAGAAGTTCTATCATCTTTAGTTTTAGACCTAGACCTAGATCTAGGAATAGAGAGATTTGTTACTTTTGTAACCTTTCGGTAATGTCTAATGAAAGTATGTTCAACAGGATTTTTATATTCGCAGATACAAAGAACGAATTTATATAAAAATCCTTTTGAAACACAAATTCGAAGGAGGTTAATTTTGTTAAATATAATTAAATCATTAGACTATATTTTGTTTTTACATGCGTCAAAGTAAAAATCTATAAGTGCAAATTTTTTTTCTTAAAATTAGATCTATATCTAAATCCTTTCGATCTTTTTCTCATGTCAACATTTGTAAAAAAAAGCCTAGATCCATAAAATAGTATAGCTATAATAGAGTTGGGCAACTTTTTTTTTAGGGTTTTAAGTTTGTTTTAGGGCTACAATTCATGCACACAGGTCTAAGTTAGTACCCAAAGAACATTTCTGTCAAGTTTTGTCAAGATCGGTGAAACGGTTTAGATTTCAATACGGGGACATACATACATACGCCTTTGTTTTCCTTTTATATATTAGATATGTAAAATGCCTATAATTCGTATAAGTAATATATAGATACATTTAAAAGACAGTCATACAAGAATAAGAATACATTGTTTACTTTCATGTAAAGATACAATCATAACAAATACTCGGTTATTTTCCAACTGCACTGCACTTTAGCATCTCAAATAGAAACATACACAAAAAAATGCTGAAAAATCACAAATCTTGGTGTAAAAAGATAAAGATCCACCTTCCAATTAGAACCCGAGTTGTCCACCGCCCTACCATCTCAGTAATAATAAGTACTCTGGCCGCCATCTATCATTACAGGAATGCTCTCATAACGCTTGGCTTGTCATCAGGCTCTTTCTTGTCTGACTTCCGCTTTCATCTTATGACGCTCAGAAAGTCATGTGACTTATTCGGTTTACCGGAAATATCCGAGATCTAGTTCAAGCTTTTAAAGAAAAAAAAAACGTTTAGCGGAGTCAATGTTTCAATGTAATTGATAGTGATCATTTTGGAATTAAGATATTACAGATTGTATTTGGGGATGTCTCCGGAAGTGGCTTTCATCAATAGCGGTATGTGGGTTTAAAGTTATTGTTTAGTGGATAAAATTGTGAAATCCTCCCTCGGGCCATATCCGGCTGAAACGAGGTGCTTTCCGGCCCTTCTAGATGTCCTCTCGCAACGCACAATGAATAATTAGAGTCTAGATTTTATAGGCCAATGACTCGTGAGTCTGAAATTATTTTGCGCCACCCAGGTTGAAAAAGGTTAGACGGAGGCTAATCCTATTCATTGAACAGATCATCTCTCATTATTATTTTTGTTTCGAAAGAAGCTTCCCAAAAATAAAATTAACAACTGAAAAATATAAAAAAAATTACTATTTTTTTAAAAAAAGGGGAGAGCACCTTTAAATCACTCTTTTATACCTCTTAGAATTGTAAGTATTATCTCCCCTTTTCATCTAAAACAAAATTAATTAATTACCACTAATTTATTAATTAAAGTTTTGTTGTTGTTGTTGTTGATTTATGTGTTATCAGCTATATTGAACAATTGTGCGAAATGAAAACTTGATCCGTGAATGAGAAATAGGAGAAATAAAGTGTAAACGAATTGACCCAGACAGACAGACGGAGTGTGTTAATTTAAGCATAGTGATAATATTGACCACAATGAAACACGAGTGTCAATAGCATCCTATATGTGATTTTAACATGACTATGTTGTCATGGTCAACAGTGAATAATTAGAGTGTCTCTCATCTCTCCAAAGACCTAAGTCGTAGGGGTGCTATGACAGTCGGTGTTATCAAATCCGTCCACTTTGCCTGGTCAACAGCTCTTCTAAACAGGATAAGCTGCTGGAATCCTTGTCTGCAGATTCACTAAACCTGTATGGAGGCTTAAAGGCACTACGCCAAACAGCAGAGTTTCTCGCTAGGGCTCTACGGGAGGACTGATCCTTCCAGCCCTGATTTTCCCTTTGGAGTTCTAAACAGGATATTAAGAAAAAGACCATTCTTTTACGTTGTCCAGCCAGATTTTTTTCGGACGACCCTTTCATCGTTCTCCCTCCAAATGTCCCGGTCAGCAGCTGTTCTTAGCGAGATATCAAGAGAGAGGCTCATTCATTCTTTTATGCTGTCCAGCCAGATTTTTTTTTTTGGACGAATCTTTCTTCCTGCTTCCTCCATTGTACCTTGAAGGATGACCTTTGACAGCCCTGTCTTACAATAGGACAATATCAATTAAAGTATGTTGTCAGTACACTGTCATGAGCTTGGGCTTGTCTTGACAAAAAGTTTGTTGATTTCGACAGTGACATAAACTTGACCAATGGTCATAGAATTTGTACATTCTAATCGCGTCAAGTCGACAAACTATATGATTACCTTGCCCATCCAACAAGAGCTTCAAGTATTTCCGTTGTTCCCAGAAACTCCGGCATGACCGCTCGTAATATCACGTGGTAGAGATCGATCTGATTGGATTAACTTCATTAGTTAACCAAATCAATGATGTGATAGTATAGATATCTTTAAGTTAAGGCCAATGTAGAGTGGAGAGGTAAAATGACTGTTAAAAACTGAGTGAGAGCGGAGAGTCAGAGAGAGAGAGAGAGGGGGGGTGGAGGAAGTGAGAGGGAAAGAGTGAAGGGAGAGTGAGATAGATGATGAAAGAGAGAAAGCGTGTAGCTGGAGGAAGAGAGACAAAGAGGGGAGAAAGAGAGAGAGAGAGAGGGATGGGTCAAGGAATAAGATAATGTCTGTGTGTGTTAGAGAAAAGGAGGGATGAAATGTCTGTGTCAGATAAAGTGAGAAATAGAATCTGGAGTAGGAAGAAAGAAATGAGTTCTCACTCTTTAAATTTCCCGCCTTTTTCAACAGGCCAATAGGTTCCGGTATTACGTTACTGCTTAAATAGTCAAATAACATCGGACGAAACTTTCTAGCTGTAAAGCGGCCTTTTGTTTGGCTTATTTTTTGAACTGCAGAAATCAATTGTGGCCAAAACGTCGTTTCTATTCTAACTCAATGGGACTTTTTTTTATTTTTTATTTCTGTATGCACCCGGGTGCAGAAAGTATCATCGGCTGAACTGAACCCGGCGCCCTAATGACCTCTCTCTCTCTCTGTCCCTCCTCCTAACTGTGGTTAGTGTAACGACTTCACTTACTAGACGATATTTAAACTAAAGAGGACAAGAACGTCAATTTAATTAGTGATAACCTCTTGAAGGTTGATGTATGTGTGTGTGTGTGTGCGTGCGTGCGTTTAAAAGTCAGGTCACGTGACGTACCACGTGGGAACGTCCCTCCCCATGTCTTGACGCTTACATTTTTTCTTGTAATTTAAATCTTTCCTGCTTTCAAAAGTAACGATCTTAGGATAACCAACTCAAAGAGAGTAAGAGAGAAAGAGAAAGAGAGAGAGAAAGAGAGAGAGAGAGAAAAAATGCCTTTTTTTTCTAGAACTTAATGGCCCAAATTATAGCTCTGTTGTTACACTAAGACTATGTTGCTACAGTGAGATTTTTATTATGCTAGGCTCTGTTTTTACAGTACGACTATGTTGCTACACTATAACTGTTATTTAAACAAGTCTCGGTTGTTACAGTAAGACTATGTTGCTACAGTAAAACTGATATTTCAACAAGGCGCTGTTGATACACAGTAAGGCTATATTGCTACTGTAAAACTGTTATTTCAAAAAGGCTGTTGTTACAGTACGACTATATTGCTACTGTAAAACTTTTATTATTTCAACAAGGCTGTTGTTACAGTAAGACTATATTGCTACAGTAAAACTGTTATTTCAGCAAGGCTCTGTTGTTATCACTCATGTGATAAAAATCTACTCAAAATTCTTTTCTCCAAAGAATAATTCTTCTGTTCAATAAACTAATTCATTACCTTTAGAGTAGCCTGGGTAAGTGGTGGCATAGGTTAAAGCTCCAATGATATTTACGGTCTTTTAGGACTCACTTCCTTCTCTAAAGATATTCCTAACATTGATAGCGGTGCCCACTTTCCACTTTTTAAAACTTCAAATAAAAATATAGCGTTCATTTTAGAAGTAAATATGATTCAACATTTATGTAAGAAATATCATAATTTAAAAGAATTTCATTTCTTAGAAATTAGTATGTATGCATTACAAATCAAATGCTGAACATTCTAGGATCAAATCATGTAGTTATCTGATTTCGTTCCGCTATTCATTTCTCGAGTGTAAAGTTATAGCTCGTGAATTTGTTTTATTTTAAAGATGAAATAGCAATACTCAGTACTTCAAAACGATAAGATCAAGAATACGACCAATGCCTGGACTTGTTATTTGCGCTCTGGACTGTCGTTCGATTATTACATTTAGATGTAACTAAAGTTTTATTTCTTGATTGAGAACATGAATTAAAAACGTTGAAACACATCCTTAAACTTTAAAACTAGCTGGTCGTTGCACTCGTTTCTTTAAACCATAATATAACTAAACGTTTTTTTTTTATTTGTCGTCACTTCACCTTGAGCAGAGTCACGTGATATGTCGAGGCATGGCCTACTTCTTGGATTGTGTCACAGAGTTCTTGGTCACTCACAGCTGGGGGGCCCTGACGTCTGGCATTCCAATGGCGCTCACGCGGTTCACAAAAAAAAAAAAAAAAAAAAAAAAACTCGCACTCAAAATGTCCGACAAAATCCGTTCCATTAATGTTCCCAGCATGCTAATGTTTGACAAATTATCACATGACAGGACACGTGACTTCCGAAATGATGGATAACGGGAACGACTTAAATTTTTAGTATAAAAAAATATTTTGTTCCACCTACGTTGTACTAACTGAAGACTTAAACATTACAGTTTTAGATTTTAGTTTTGACAATACTTTCTGGCAAATTGCCTTTAAATAGTAAAATATTAATCTAATAATATAATTCTAAGTGTATCTCATCCTATGTCTCTTTATATGACTAATCGAGTTATTTCTGTCATTATTTTTTTTTAACTAAGTGCAACTATAGCTAGGGCTTGAATGGACAACAGATAAACATTCCAGATTTTTAAGAGGATACACCTTCCGTACTTTCTGATCTTTGACCAACGATGGTGTGATGTGATCAGCATGGAGACTAACCACTTCACCAATAAGTAGCCGATACCTGTAGGGATGGGTGGACTCCGAAAAAAATCCCAGGGCCCCTCGGTTTGGAAGCTAAGCACTTTGTCACTCTCATCTACCACTCCATCGCCCCCCCCCCCAATTTAGAAGCCCTTTTTAAAAATCTTTTTCCTGACCCCTGGGTTCTTATTAAAAAAATATCCAGATTGATCACGTTTATCCTATACTCTTAAGCGAGCAAATCTTGTATATGTGAAGTGGATTGCACGCGGTCCAGTCAGGGTAGGGATAAGTAAAAATTAAGATTTTGTGTTAGAAAATAAATTCGTCTATTTTGTCTATTTTAAGGATATTTTATGAGATTCAGCGTTTTGAAAACAAAGGAAACCACGGGAACCCTATTAAAAGTTATAATTGTTTAATTTAATAATTTACACATTGCATTAGCGCGAGCTTAATAACCATCATGGACATTCGATAGGCTTACAGCAGTAAACTAAAATATTCTTTGCAAACAAGCAAAAGAAAATCTTAATTGAACACACTCGGACAATAGTTATGCTTGCCCTGATTTGGCAAAATATGTAGGTCACATCTGGGGCTGCGTTGCCACGGGGAATACTGCATTCCTAATTAATTTTCGGATTTAAAGTCAAGCCTTATTTTAAATATTTTTTTGCTGGTAAATTATTACCATGTGTTCATGCTTCAGTGTCTTTAATGTCCCGTACCAAAACAAAGGAAATGGTGATAACATAGCTTCTCTACTCCTTACTTACTGACACTGAACATGATATCTAGCAAGCGGTCAACAAGTTTGCGTACGCTGCAGCCACTTTTGATTTAACTATAAACCTTAGTAAAAAGATTGGGGTTTGGACGTGGTGACGAAAGGCCCAAAAGAGACTTGAATGGAGGGTTGGGCTGTAGCAACAGTAGCACCACTGGTATGGATGGATGGCAAAACCCGGTATGAACTTCTTATAGTCCGACAGTCAGGCTGAGCAGGGCACGTATCCCGTATGAGGGACGAACATATTGCTTGGCGTAACAGAGTTGCCCCACGGAAATGTTTCTTTGGATAGCTAATGAAATGATATGTCTATTAAGAAAACGTGAGTTATTTCAGTATGTCAAAAAGTGCCTGTTTTACCCTATAACGTAGAGATTTGAGTAACTTGATGTTTCGTTCTAAATGCATAATGAATACACTAATTTCATAATTAAATGTCTGAACGTAACCATCTGAGAAGTTAGAGCAAAGACTTTCTTCCAAGCCAATAATAGTAGGCCTACAATAGTTTTACGCAAAAACTGGATTGTAAAGTTATAAGACGGACGTTAGCTGTGATTTGTCTACACTTAGGAGACTTAATATTTAATCGTCATGTACAATTACATTTAGAACTAAAATAACACTAAAGCAACTCTTCAGATTAGTATTCTTTATCCGATCGTTAATTTTCGTAATTACAAAAATATTCCCAAAATGACTTCGGGTATAAAACCTTCCTTAAGAAATTATTTAACCGAGCAAGGCTCGGCCACCTGATATTATTTAATAAAAAACTAACACATTTTCTAATTGGTCGTGATGGCATATTCTAGATTAGTTCCCCTTTTGTTTTGTTTCAATTGAGCTGTTGCTAAATACCATGGTGTGAACTATCCATAGCTATTTTACATTTGATTAAATCTACATCCAGAGGTATCGAACTACATCTACATCCAGACCTATTGCATGAATGTGAACTCTTTTAAAAACAAAAATTAAAGTTTCCAGAACTAATGTCGGGTACTCATTAGAACTAGGTGCACTCAGAGGAGCCCAAACTCTTGGAGCTAAAAATCCTAGTATAAAAGGGGATTTGAACCCGTGACCTCGGTTCAGAGCCAAGGTTTTGCATTCACCGCTCAGCAACCCAGCCTCCAAGAAAAAACAAATTTACATTTTTCTTTTCTGTTACCACTTCGGGGGCCCATTTTGAGTTTGTTTTCCCACACAAACTGTCTTAGTAACCTCGTTTTTCTGTAGTCTCGTTCATGTCAATGTAACATTGAGAAAGAGCGGGTCGTTTCATTTCATTGTCACATAGAATTTATTTAGTAATTAGGTGAATGTTGAAATGTGACCTGTCTATTGGATGTTGAAAAAAAAAAGAAGGGATGTTCTGTCCTTAACTCTTTGACCTCGCAACGACGCTCCCATCGTTGATTCTATTCAGATATAAAGCTATAAATTCCGTCCAAACGGGGAAAGAAATTTCGGTGTCAAAGAGTTAATAAATAATATAAAGCCTGAGAACTAATCAACGGGTGTCAACGGTGGGTACTGCTAGCTGTATACACTTATATATTTTGTTGGAAATGTCCTCAAATAGAGAGACATATAAACACCTGCTGTGAACAATCTTCACTTTATCAAACTAGACTTTAAAAAAAACAAAAAAAAACTTCCTATTAAAAAAAAAAGGAGTCTCCTTTTGTTTACAATGAAATCTCGGGTTTTTCCTCCCCAGAAAAAAAAAACGTTAGCCCACTCTAGAGATTAGTGTATGTGATCGGAAATTACAAATACACAGGTACTAAAGACTGATACCAACTACACAGATACTATCAGACTAATTCAGTGCTCAGACTAATTTGGTTTGGGATTTAGAGAGCAGACGACCTGTTTCTCATTCACTTTTGGAGTGGTTCTTTTTGTCCACTGCCAGCAGACGCCATTTCAAAAGTGTGTTGGAAGTCTCCGTCACCAGATGTCGCTGTGACTTCCTATTCCTTTTTCGTTTTGTCACGTGTTTTATCGTTGCTCTGCCATGTCCAAGATTCGACTTACACATTATAATATAATAAATAAATCACGACGACCCAAAAGTTTACAAGATAGATGTATAGATTTCTTTTTATTTTAATATTTAAGTGGAAGAACTACACATTTATACTTTATGATTTATTCAAGGAAACTCAAATTTTGTTTTAAAAATTAAAGTTGAAGTAATTGGTTTCATGTCTTTGATCCAGTCTTATTACAGAACTGCATCGCATTAAAATAGGAGCAAGCATTCTTCCTCTTCTTCTTTTTCTAGCCAGCTTTTTTGTTGCTGAGCTGTCAGCTCTTTTGCATACTCTGTCAATTAAAAAATAGTGCTCTGTTCTCTTCAGTTGTTCAGCCTTGCCGTGTTGGTTATGTTGGGATGAAATGGTAGTAAGGTCTACCTGAGATGGATTAGGAAGGGGTATTCAAAGAGGATACTGCCTCTCTTTATCTTTCCAGCAGAGGCAACAGTGTTTTTTTTTATTACTTTGAAATTGAATCCTTTTTCTTTTCCAGCCTTGCAGTGTTTGACTCCATTTCTTAATCAGCTCCCCCAGGAGTCTGCAACCATCTCACTGTTTTCTATGACCACACTGGCCATTCTGATCTCCCTGGTCAGTGTCATGCTGAGCGTGCCCCAGACTGCCAGCAAGGTGGAGAAGCTCAGGCAGGAGATCGAGGGGAAAGGCGTCACTGTCACACTTTTTATTGGTGAGTACGTCATAGCATTGCAGAGTACGTCATAACATTGGTGAGTATGTCATAGCATTGCTGAGTAGGTCATAACATTGGTGAGTACGTCATAGCATTGCTGAGTAGGTCATAACATTGGTGAGTACGTCATAACATTGGTGAGTACGTCATAA
>JADKLZ010014041.1:0-16649 GCA_021533235.1 Biomphalaria straminea | reverse complement strand
TCGACATAATGTGTACACACTTTGTACCAGACAGTGAATCGACATAAGTATGTTTGCTTTGCAGATGATGAAGGTCTCGTGGCCACTACGTCCTTTGTTGTACTTTGGGCTGCAAGGTCACATCGTTCCTGTTTATTGTATTTTCTATACATGTCAAATATCCAGTGTATGGGTAGTAAAATTGAAATACTTTTTGAAGTAAAATTCCCCTTTTCAGACATTGAGCAGATGATGTAAAAGTCATCTGATTCTGTGGCCTATGGTTAATGAGGGTGTCATGTGGCCGGCACAATGACCAACTTCCTTTACTTTTCCCCAAATAATGTCAGGTACCCATTAGAGTTGGGTGGACTCAGAGGCGCCCAAGGATCCAGAAATAAAAATCCCAGTCTTCCCCTGGATTTGAACCCGGGACCCCAGGTTTAGAAATCAAGCGCTTTACAGCTCAGCCACAGCGACTATCTCTTTTTGAAGTAATGATGCATATTTGAAATTTAATGTAATTTTGCATTATTTGTTCTTTGCCTTTCTTCATTTTTGATTTAGCTTGTTAGAAATGAAATTAGTTCAGATAGTTTTGTGTAAGTCTACTACAGTGGTTCCCAAATGTTTTCACTTTCGTAGACCCCTGGGGGGGGGTCTATATAGATCACATTGAGAATAACTTACAAACAGCTAGAAAACTAAATTTGCAGTCACCAGAGTAAGTTCAAATCTATAGCACTTTGGTGATCACAATGACACAATAGTTGTACATATAGCATTACGGTGATCACAATGACACAATAGTTGTAGATATAGCATTTATGTATAAAACGTAAGGCACATGTGTTTAGTCTCTGGGGACAGTCACTTTTGCAATAATTGAAACTTTGCTTGTCTAATACTTGTAAGATTGAAGATTTAAATTGACAGAAAATTCTAAGTTTAAACCCAGAAGCATTTCTATAAGTTGTTTTTCCCATTTCTTTTTGGAGGCCATGTTTGCATATTTTAAAAAATCAAAGAATAAATTTTTTTTCAAATCAAAAGGATAGTTAAGTTGATGTTTACAAGACAGCAAAAATCAATAAATAATACACTCCATGTACATATACAAATAAAAAAATAATTAATAATTATCCATCAATATTTCCTAAATACAATACTAAAATGATAAAAAAAATAAATATGAGTTGTTTATCAATATAAATAAAATGAACTTTAATTAAAAGGCTCCACACTTCCCTAGCTATTCTCCCATATATATGGTGTGTTCCTGATTTCAGGTTGTGCTAGGAAGGAATTGGACAACCTACAAATGAAAGATTTTAGTTTCTGGGGTTTAAAAACAAGTGAGGACTTAGGGTTAGGTTGTTTTTTTTAAACACAGCATTTTTTAGGAAGTTCCTGGGTCACACCAACTCTAATGGATACCTGACATTAATTGGGGTTTGAGTTTAGCCACATCGGCACAATTTAGGCCATGTCGTGTACGACATTAGTTGGAGAAAGTGAAGGATATGGGTGATTATGCTGGCCACATGACACCCTTGTTAGCCATAGAAATGACCTTTACATGTGAACTGCACTATAGATTGCAAGACCTGAAAGTGGTACTAATGTTGACTTAACACCATAGCTTGGTCACTGTTCAATCAATATTATAGAGTTTAAAATTCGAGTAAGTTATTCTCCTTCACCAGCATTCAGTTGATCAACAAGATCCTTTTTTCCTTTAAGGTTTTGATATAACATCAACAAAGCTAAAACCAGGATTTTCCTATGATGAAAGTCAAGAGTAGGCGAGATTCAGTTTTAAGTAAAAAAATAAAAAATCACCCCTTAATGTAAACATTTTGAAAACATTGTCATTTTTTAAACAGCTTAGTCTTTACTTCCATTTTATAGATAACTATTTTATAACAAATTATATTCAAAGATATAAAACTATTTTTTAATTTAAAACTAGTAAAATATAAAAAATAGTTTTATTTCATTTTCTACATTGATGAAATTCTCCTCCCTCCCCACATAAAAAAATCCTGGTTAAGTGCATGTATAAATTTACTCAGAGTGGGAGTATATAAAATTCTTATGATAAGCCTATAGATCTAGACTTAAAAGCTGGTGCAGAATATGTTAGTGAAGGTCTATTACACTCTTTAATGAACATGGCCTACATGCAGACATTTCCAAAGATGTATTCTGTTCGTTCAAGATAAAGATTTTATAGTCATCTAGCAAATTAAAATGAATATTTTTTTTTATACCAGTACTTTGAAAAATTATAAAAGTCAAACCAAGTTTACCCAGTGTGGCCAAATAGCTTGTAATTCTTTTCCCTAAGATATACAATTGTCAAATTTCTAGGAAAATTGTTAGAGCCATTTTAAAGAGACAACTTCCACCCAAACAGCCCCAAGATGCAAGCTAAATAGAGGAATTTTTAAAATAAAAAATAGATATATGTAGGTACAATTCTATATTGATCACATTCTCTGTGTCAGAGAATTGTATGCAGATTCAGAGTAACACAAATTCAAGGGTCCAAAAAGTTCAAGTCATTAAAAATATATTATTGGTCTACAGAAGTATAAATTTAAATATATAATAAAACGAAAGTCTACATACATGGCAAAATAAATCTAAACTCTAAATATTCTTCAAAAAGTTAAATGTGTTTAAAATGTTTACATAACAACAATTTAATTTCAGTTCAATGTGGTGTGTGTTTGAATAGAGATATATATCATAGGATATATGTATCTATATACATAGTTTTTACAAAATACATCCATAATCAGATAAGGGATATAGTATACTGAATTTTCTATAAGAAGGACCTGATAAGCTGCCATTCAAAAAAAATAGATGGAAGGAAATTAACCAGCACAAAGCATGCTGGGACAGATAAATTTGCAGAGCGCAACAGGGTCGAGGCAGCTTTAGACGGGAGAAAGTGAAAGAAAACAGCATCATTGTATGACTCAAGATAGTAATATTTGTACGCAGCAAAAGTATCAAAGTCCGCCTCTCTAGGAAATGCCAAGTATACGAAAGATTCTGCCCAGACTCAGAAGGAATAAAAACCTGTGAATCATCTTTGTAAATACATTGTCTTTTGAGACACACACAAGCTTCATAGTTGGTACACATTAACCTTAAGATACATAGGCAGTTTTGAATCTTAACAATGACACAGCACAAGGAATGTAACAGATCTTTATCTACGCCTTTCAAACTCTCTGTGTATCCAATCAGAATCTTCGTAAAAATTTGGTTCTCCCAGCTTCAAGGCCGACCTTTTGTAAAAGTAATAATAAAATACAGCCGCTGGAAATAACAAAAGAAATAATCATTATGGTAATTGTTATCCAAATGGTTTACAGGTTTGAATTTTTATTCTGCTTAATCTGGAGAATGCAAGATAAAATTTTATGATGAAATCTCGGTCCGGCATTACCTCTGTCATTTACCCATCATGCTTTGCAAACAAAACACTTACTTCCAGTCTTGTTCTCATTCACTTCTGCTGACTTTTACAATTGTAAACAATTTGAGAATTTACACACACTTTCAAACCCCAACCCAAACCCTAACAGAATATAATTCTAAAATAATTGGTATCCAATTAAAAAAGAAAATAATAAGATGGGGTTTGTTACAGCACCAGTACGGTGTGATGTGAATCTTAAGTGGTACGAATGACCGTTTTGAAAGAAAACGATGTTGGAGAACAACAACAACAAAAAAAAAAGATTGATAAGATAAGGTAAGATATATTTTATTAGTCTAATCCAGTGATGCCAAAATACGGCTTGCATATCCAGCCCGTGACGTGCTTCTATCCGGCCCGATAAAATGTCGGCATAAAATATAAAAAATCCCCCCTCCCCCCAAAAAATGTTAAAAATGTATCTTTACCTATGTTAGGGCCCTTTTTTATTCTTCTAATGGATTCCTACCAAGGCATTTAACATTTGTGCGTTCATGAAATAGAAATATAGGATCTACAAGGAGACGTGAACAGATCTTTACTTTTTTTTGTAAAACACGATACCATGTTAGCCAACATGTTTGAGTTTATAACAAAGTGTGGCTGATTAAAAAAAAAAAAACAACCAAAAACAGAACTGATGCAATTTTCTGAAGTGTAAAAAGAAAAAAAAATCTGTAAAAAAAAAATTCAAATGTATCCCAATAATTCAGAGTAAGTACTAGATCCTAAGGTCTCAAATAGAAGAGTTTCAGTTCAATTTCAGTATTTAAAAAAAATCTTTTCTATCATGTTGCCTATGGCACTAGTGTTGGAAATTAAAATGGCCGCAGACCGAATTAGGTTAGGCATCACTGGTGTAAGCTATTGGAAATTCAGTTTGACTACAATTGATCACCTCAGCGTAGCTATTGTAACAATAATAATATAGAAGCGAATATGAAACAACTTTCCCACACAAAACACATACACACTCACAACCAGCGCTTTATGAACTAGATTTCTAGGACATATTACATTTATGATTATTGGTGTTCATTTCTTCAAGTCTAATTAAAGCAATTAAATGATTTATGATTTTTTTTATACTTTATGATTTTTTTTATACTTTATGATATTTTTTATACTTGATGATTTTTTTAAATACTTTATGATTTTTTTTTATACTTTATGATTTTTTTTTATACTTTATGTTTTCAAGGTCTGGTTCCCAACGACAAAATGAACAGTAAACTAAAAGAAACACAAAAAAATGTTTCAATAAAGAACATTTACCTATCCTTTGAAAAGCAAACAAAACATGATATCCACTGTTATCCCAGATGTAATAATTCACTTTACTCCAGCGAAGATTCTGTAGTGGGAACAAAAATGTCACATTTTAAACATACAGAAAAAAATGTAAGACAATAAAATCAACTAGTGTCATGCCGGACCACACAAACATCATGGCTAAGCAGGAGTATGACCAGGACATTAGATCACATTGGGCATGTGTAAAAAAAAAAAAACAACTTGTTTATGTCAGACCATTTTTTTGGAAGACCTTGAAAAGATAATGATGTAAATAAAATAGTATGATTGAGAGAGACTTTAAAAGATACGTTTTACAGAAAAGGGTTGATTATTGTGTTAATTTTTTTAGAAGACTATATTTATTGAGCAAAGGAAAGCTATCTATCGGGGTCATTGATCAGTAGTCATTGTTCAATAGTCATTATTCTATGTTATTGATCAGAAGTTATTGTTCAATAGTCATTATTCTATGATATTGATCAGTAATTATTGTTCAACAGTCATTATTCTATGATATTGGTCAGAAGTCATTGTTCAATAGTCATAATTCTATGACACTGATCAGTAATCATTGTTCAATAGTCATTATTCAATGATTTTTAGTTATTGATCGTCAGTATCTTTACCGACTCAACAATGATATTATACGTCAGTAGTTGTTAATCTATTTGTACAAGTGATTTATTTTATGTGACTTTGTTCAGTGCCGGATTACTTGTTTTATTGAATTAAGTTTCAAGATATTAAAACTTGAGGAAAATATACTCTGCATTGCATCTCCTCTGTGTGTTATAAGGCTTATGTCATATGTCATATAATTTGAAAGGAAATATTGCTCTCACAAATAAATTGTGACAACTCCTACTGAGATAATGCCTAAAAAAAAAATCATAAAATAGAGTTATTTATTCCTAGCTTTGGAACAACACGGTGCATAATTTTATTGCAAACTGTTGAAAAATACATATTCCATTTATTGTTTCATAGCTATGCCACTTTGAACAAGACATCTTATACATCAATAAAGTGAAATTTAGCACAGATATTTCTGAGCTTTTATGTTAAATATAAGCCACCAAAAAAAAAATACATATTTTTACTACCAAATATTTTCAGGTATATGATAAGTTTTTATATATCTGTTGTTGTAATAAGTATAACTGCCCAAAAACTGGTATTATATTTTTCAACATTCAAAAATAGTTACCATTGTCCAGACATGTAGCGCCACACACAGAGCAAAATAAATAAATGTGACAATGATAGGCACTTTGAACTTTGACACCAGGATGTTCACGAGCCCAGCTTGAAATATGAAGGTGGAGAAAAACAGTAAGAAGATGATGATGACAGCGAAGATGAGACAAAAATCTTGAATCCTGCAGAGATATTGAAAGATTGTTAAAAACATTTCAAAAGGGATTTTACTAACTATATATATTTTTCTTAACTATTTCTAAAAAAAACTTAAATATCCCTTTCAAACCTTAATATCTAATAGGCAGATATCATCTGTTTCTAGAGTAGATATTTAACAAAGGTGTCATGTAGCCATCACAACATTCAACTGTCTTTACTTTCAATAACTAATGTCAGGTACCGAATAGAGTTTGGTGGACTACAGTGCATACTATAAATCCTAAAATCCCAGTCTGAACTGAGATTCAAAGCCGAAACACTTAATAATCAGCCAAAACACTCCCTAGACTATTAAATGATAGTATAATAGCTTGTAGAAATCCCATTTACTATTAAGGAAGATCTTACTTTAGTTTAAAAATGCCAGAGATAGTGTAACTATTTCAAACAAGCAACATACATACTTACATTGATTAAGACATTTCACAATATCAAATGATATAGATGTACATACAATTTAGTGGCTAGTGTGTTAATAATAATAAAAGTTATTGTAAATATATATCTTTAAAAAAAAGAGAGAACTGTCTTCAGTTGAGTAGGCCTACTCATGCATCTAGTTCTACAATCTAGATTCTACATATAGATCTATTTAGTGTACCAGACATCAATGAGAGGTGGATGAGCTTTAAAGCACTAGGCTTCTGAACTGGGGGTCCCAGGATATTTGGGCACCTCTGAGTCGACCCAGCTCTAAAGAGTACATGACATTAGTTGGGGAAAAATAAAGGCGGTTGGTCGTTGTGCAGGCCAGATGACACCTTGCTTGTTAACCATGAGCCATAGAAACAGATGCCCTATAGATAGCAATGTCTGAAAAGGGACATCAAACAAAAGAAGGGCATGTCCTATTTTTTCAGGTCTTACAATATTCTCTATGCCAGGCATTTACGCTTTTGTTTAGTATGATGGCAACAATCAAATTAAGTCCTTAATATCTTTTGGTTTAAACAGTTTAAACAGATAAATTCACCATAAAGTATGCTACTTAAATAAATGTGCTATCAATGTTTAGTAAACAATATTCAGTTGTTGAGACCAGTGCTGCAAATTTTAATTATAAGCAGGACACAACCTCTTTCATGAACAATGATTTCAATGCAGTTCACATGAATGGGGTTGTTCCGGATTTCTTCAGAGTCATGTGGTGGTTGTGATTACATCCCTGGCCATGCTTAGTTTCAGTTAGTTTATAGTGGGGATTCTGAAGCGTTTTCAGTCAATATACAATGGTTTTAATTTATTCATTAGCGCCAACTATTATTTGGAGAAACTAGAGATCCATTTTTTAAAAATAGTTTTCAACTAAAACAGATAGTTAAACCTTTGATAGAAGGTAACCGAAGTGTTGGCCTATAGTCTGCCATACTGAGATCTAGATTTCTTGATATAAATTAACTGCACTTACAGTTACGTTTGTAGCATTCAGGTAACCAACATTAGAAAAAAAAATAACACATTCCTCCACCCCATCCCTCTCTGCCCAAAAGTAAACAAGTTTGAATTTGAGTAGAACACTAAAAGTTGGAAAGCAGACCAGTGTGTAATACTTACACATATAAAACAAGAAGGATTACATTTTGAAATCGTAGTAACTCTGTAAAAGAATTCATAAAAATGTCAATGATTAAAAGTAAGTACTGTAGAAGTAAAATTGGCCTGTATCTTCCAACAAGCATCATTTTTTAAACCACAGGACTGGAGCTAAAAGGGTTGAAATAAACTTTGACAAGTGCTACACAAGGAGATGCACGAATAGATCTCTAAATTTGAAGTTAACTGTTGATCAAATCAGGTTAATGCATGATTAGCTTAAGTGCCTTAAGACAGTGAGTTAATTTTCAAAATCAAATGTTCGTTGGCCTTATCGAATCGATCTCTTAAACAGATTGTATCCGAATAACTGTGATGTAATGAGCTTGTGTGGACATTTGTATAATGTTCATCTTAGTTCCAAATCTGTTAAAGAGTTTCCAAATTTTAGTTTGCATTTTATTTAGGATTGCATTCTTTGTCAAACGTCTTAGTCAAAATCTAGATCTATCACTTTGATTTTTAAACAGGAAACTTCCCGTCGCCATAATGTTTACTATCGATACGTAGTCTAGTCTCGTTGACCGTTATCTACTATCTCTTTATTTTACTTATTTTAGATCTAGATCTATTTTGATCTCTCAATAACAAAAATTCTTCTGTTTCAAATAGCGATCAACGCGAAATATTTTTTTCGGTCAGATTATTTATAATAATAATTAAAATTTCATTTAGTAACGAGTATCACGTGACTTTATGTTTATTTCTCGGACGTATCCGACTGCCATTGACTGCTTTCACTTTGTAAAAGCGCGAATTGTTAGAAAAAGTACGAAGGATTATCATTAGTAACAAACTTTTCTGTAAACTCAAAAAAGTAGATAGATCTAGATTCTAAATCTAGATCTAGCTATATTACTTGCAGATCCTGAACCGGTTATCTCAACTCACATTTCTTGGTGAGCTACTCAGCTAAGAATCTTGAGTAATGACTCAATCAAACTCAATGAGTACTCTACTGACTGAGTGACTCTAGTCTCTACTCTACCTCTCTCTACTGACTCTAGAGTCTAGTTAAGTTAGTAATTGCTTTACGTTTACTTAGTTATTCTACTAGATCTAATACTAGTCTACTACTCTCTAGAAAGTTCACAGTGAGTAGTAGATTAGCCTGATTAGCATTTTATCATAGAATCTGTTTGATTACAGATAAGTCTAAGATTAAGTCTAAGATTAGTAAAATTTAGATACATTACTATTACTATTAGTTATTAGTAAGTATTAGAAATTAGACATAATTAGAGTCACAGTGCAAACTCAAAACTCACTAAAACTGCTGCAAAGCCTTTTTAAAGTTTTTTTTTTATCTGGCCCCTGCCCCGCGGGTGGAGCGGCCCTGGACCTGGATGAGAGAGTTTAATTAAACATTAAGTTTAAACTATATTAACTATATTCTAGTCTAGTGAGCTAGTGCCATTATTCCACTATCACTGACATTGTCATTGACAATGCTGACTATGGCTCTATGGACTATCATACTAATCATAGTCACTATGGCAATGGCCAATGAGGCCCAATGCCCTCCCCCTATGGTGACTCTTAACTACTGTAAAGTAAAGCAAAGTAGCAATTATTAATTATCATTATTATACACACAAAACACTGAACCATAATCTTCAAATACAAAAACAAAGATAAAGGCACATCTCTCATCCCATATGCTAACTTGGACTAATTTGTACAAATGCTCTTTCTTTCCCAGTGCCATTAGATAGAGGCAGAGCATTGAATGGGATGCCTGAGCTAGCTAGGAAAACCTGTGACTTGGCAGAATTTAAGTCATTGGTTTAAATGCGTATGACTGAATGCATGATGGGTTTTGCGTAATCATCTTTTTTTTTAAAGCAACATCTGTATTACATAAGATAAGATAGTCATCACTACTCCACTAGTCTAGTGCCACTAGTGGTCATATGGACTGATCTTGTCAATCTTGGAAACGTGATGGACAAACTTAGCTATGATTATAATTTTGATGAACCACTACTTAGATTTCTATATTTAATTTTTGTCTAATGAGCACGTTAAGCCCTTCCAATGCAACTTTCACGTTTGAATTTGTATAGCTCCATAATGGTTAGTCCTAGGAAAAAACTGCAAACATCTATAAACTAGTCATCCATTTGTCTATAAAAAAAAGATATATATGTTATAAATTTTGTTACGCTATGCAGTGACAATAAAATATGTCAATGAGGGCCAGGTCAATGAGGTTCCAGCGCTGATATTAACAAATACCTGTCACGGTCAAATATGGATCTTGGTATAACTTTCGTTGAAGTGCCTTGTCTATGCTGTATTACTTGAAACAAGACCATACAGACCGTGTGCCGGGGATTGTATTTTGAATAATAATTTAATATAATATTGAACAATAACGATCTAGGATTCAACAGAGTAAATGCCTTGACAAGATGAAACAATACAGGAACCTATATTTAAACTCAACATAAGTACAGCTATGTACAAATACTATTAATAAAACTTCTGAGTCCACAAAGACATACTTTTTCTTAAATAAACATCTTAGATCTAACTATTCGACTCTTCTAGACAGAATCTCAGCCCGGACTGAACTTGGGCGCCTTTGTAAACGCGCCTCCTGTCAAAATGTCTTTTTATTCAAACTAACCAATAGATTTGAATTCTAGAAGTCTCCAGACAAGCTATAAATAGATCCCGGGTTAAACCCGTATACATAGTAAAAAACCCAGATTCTAGGTTTTGATAAGTGGCCTTACCAAATAATGAAATACATAAATAAACCTAGAATTGCATATATATGTGTGACACACCTTCCCCCGTTTTGTAACTTAGTGAACTCTGGGTATGTTTACAAACACCTTGTAGTTGTTGTATTTAAAATATTGTATTATCTTGAATTTTTTTTTACAATTACCAAAGTCAGACAGGTCAGTGCTACTTTTCACACTCTCGATTGGTTCCTTCTCTGTTTATAACGGACACATCAACAATGCCATTAGACACAGGTTTTATGTATACTGTGTACTCTAGCCTATCCAGATCTAGTTGACCCAAATAAATAAATAAAAATTTCTGCGACCCCCAGCTTGTCTAGCTCGCTCACTCAGCTTAGTGACTGTGGCCTAATTTGGTACCTGATTGACCAATAATTGTCCCTCCCTCTGAAGACATTTTTTTTTGTTTACATTTGTAGAGCATTAGTGATGAGTGGCGTTTTTTTTTTTTTGTGCCTTTGATAATAATAAACAAATATTTGTGAATACCCCCTTACACAAAGGTTATGACATGTATGTGTTGTATGGGCTAATTAGAAGAATTTTAGATTATATATAATATATATATATATATCTTGTTTAAAGACCTTATTCATATATATATATATATATATAATACAGACATTACTTCAAAAAAGAATACACCTTTAACTTTTAAAGATAGATCTGGGAAACCATTCATTAGTTTCATTCCTAACTTTGTTCAAAGGGGCTTTCTTAATGGACTTAATCATGTAATATGAAATTCCTTCTAATACAAGTTAATAGTTTTTTTTTTATTGGTTATTAAAAGCATATACACACACACATATATATATATGATTCATAAAGATGAATTATTAAATACATGAATTCTTGATCTATCAGTTTTGATCCATCAGCCTAATTCTTTTAAACTAATTTAAAAGCAAATCTTAAAGTTATTTTCACATTTTTTTCTTGACAGCTGTGTCATCAATGTTACTACTAATATGAGTGAGTTTAAGATTCATCACCATATCAGTGAGCTCATGACTCTACTTGGGTAGGTAGTTCAATCTTTTTCTTACCATAAATTCTTTAAAAGGGCTAAAAAGAAAAACAGTTTTTATTTTATTATTCAATTGAAAACTTGCTATAAAATTATTATTTTTTTTTATTTCCAGGGTTAAGTCGTCTCATCCTATTGGGCCAGAACTATATGCTGAAAAGTTACTAAAATGTCGGACGCCATATATTACAACACAGGTAGAGCCTCTAATGCTAATTTTTTTTTTCATAATTCATGTAAATGTTTTTTATTTCTGTCAGATATAATAGTATTAATGTTTTTAACAATTTTCTAATATCTGTCAGATGTAATTGTATAAATATTGACCCCTCCCCAGGTGTCATCAAGTAATGCCAAATGGCAGATTGCCAAATCTACAGAGACACCAATTGAGTTCTCAACTTTGTACGATGAGTTGAAAGGAAAAAAGTAAGTTGCGATGTCATTTCATCAAATAAAATAAGAGTCTTCTATAAGAAATCTATATAGACTGGTTTTTCTTTTTTTTTTTTTGGTTTTAACTAAAGTGATTGCAACTAGATGCCTCCAGTGGTGCACTCATTGAACTATAAGAGAGTGATGGCTTGCAGAACAAATTAGTCTTTAAGAGAAGTTTGCTTCATTAAATTATATCAGCTATGTATTTAGGTGCTTCACAGTACATTTAGCATGTCCTCGTTTCACAGATTAAGTTTCAATACTCAATTAACATTTGCTTTCAAGGGGGCGGTGGGGTGAGGAAAGATCATTTGCCATGAGACCATTTATATTTCTGTTGAACATTTTCCATATCTCCTGACTGGTCATGTGATATTCTATTCACTTTATCAGGAGTTAAAATCTCACTATCAACACTCTCTTAGTGCATGGGACATTAACACCCTACAGAGTGCTTGAGGCAGGTTTCTTTCCTAAATGATATGCTATTCAACAATTATTTTCCCACATGTTTTATGGAGATTCTAATTAAACTCAGTCAACTTTTTTTTTAATGTTATTTTTAGCAAATAATTATTGCTGATTTCATGTAGTGTTTTATTTTTTTTATTTCAGTGTGAGAGACTTAGATCCGCTGGTATTTCTTCTTTCAAAACTTCATGAGGAAGAGGAGGTAATTATGTTTCTGCTAAATATCTGAGCTCTCCATTGTGTTAAAATTAGAATTAGCGGCATTTAAAAGGTTAATGTGTGCTTAAGAATAGATTTTGTTCTAATCCTCAGACCAAGCAGTTCCTGGCCGCCAATGCCCTGGAGAAACTGGAGAAAACAGGAATGACCTCTTTGCCCCACAGTAAGGTCACTTCACAATTACCTGCCCCTGGAACAAAAATGACAGAAGAAGAGTTGTCGGAGGTCAGTTGAAATAATCACGATGAACTATTACATTTTAGTATTGATCTGTCTGAGGTAGATGAACAGTTATGTATTGTACAGATCTGTCTGACATAGATTTTTGTTTAGTTTTCTTAAATTCGTAAGTCTGTTTGGATATTTAGTGTTTAAAAGCTTATATTCTTTTTATGATACCAAAGGGGTTGTCCTTCTTGATTTTGCAATAGAAACTTATGTCACATGTTTAATGTCTTGTTTACATTTAGCCATTTTGATTATTAACTTTGGCTCTGCACCAAATAAGTATTAATTAGTTACTATATTTCAAGATAGTATTTTTGTATAAAGAAGTATTACATTGCTTTTTCTTATTTTACCTCTATGTGACAGATTAAAGATATATTACTGAAACAAGCTGTTGTAGTGGAGGCCCCACCGGCAGACTTCCTGGTGAAAGTTGTTAGGGAGAAACCTTGGACTAGAAATAGTAGGTTTAACTTTCTCATTTATAAAATAGCCAGATGTACTTTTTTCCGTACTCTTTATCCTAAAGTAGAAAGCTCTTAAACTTCGCCATATGCCAAACTCCGTCATATGCCGGTCCCAAGCCCGGAAAAAGGAGGAGGGTTGGGCGTAGGGCTAGCTACCCTACCCTGTAGAAAAAAAACACTAGCTACAGAAACACCAAACAGCAAATCAACAGAAGTCACGGACCTGGGAGAGGATGGACCTCCAGCTGGAAGGTTTATGACGCATGCCAGTGAAAGCCAGAGTCTTCTGGAAGCTGACAGGCCGAAGACCATCATCTCTACCAGGCTGGAGATGGATAGGTCACACCCTGCGCAAACCGGCATCCAACATAACAAGGCAAGCCCTAACCTGGAACCCCCAAGGAAAGAGGACATGGGGACAGTTGGAGAGACTCGCCCAGAACCGAGATGCCTGGAGAAAGCTGGTTGGTGGCCTATGCCCCAGTAGGGACCACAGGCTGAGATGAGATGGGATGGACATTGAAGATTATTAATCAATATGTTCCTCTCTTAATGATTGTTGAAGGAAGAAATTTAAAGTAATTGATCTTGTTACTTTCAGCTAACATTCCCCAGCAACCAGACTGGGTCTTTAAACGACCTTATCTCACACTGGACTTCGTTGCAGACTCTGACTTTCCTCAGGAGGTAAGTGCCAAATTTAATGTGATGTGTAGACATGTTAGGCAGCTGAGGGTTAAAATTTAACATGACAAAGATTGGCGTAGTTTGTACTGTTGGGCTGACCACTGGCTTGAATATGACTGTCATGCTTTTTTATGTTTCAATACTTGATTTTGTCTTTCAGAATGTAGAGAACCTGAAGAATAAGTCGCCATTCTACCAGGAGCATGAAGTTTTGGAAGATTTACTGCTATGTATGAGGGTAAGGCTGTCATACTTTCTGATAGTGGGAAGCGTGGTCGAGAGGCTAAGTGCGGCTTGATCTTGGCTTGCTTGGCTACCTAGAAGGGGGCTCGAGGTGGAAACCAACTCCTAGATACCCCCTCCCCCCCACTGGTCCACAAATGAGATTGGACCAAAGCGCTCTGAGCATGCTATAAGCATGAAAGTAGCGCTATATAAAAGCTATAATAATAATAGATTGGATGTACATTATTATAAATATTTATCAGTCAATCAGCATCTGTTTTATTTATAAGAGCTAAACACATGACAATTGGAAGTGTTTGGCTGTGAATTTAAAATGGTTAAGTTATTGGGACTCCTGGAAAGCTTCTGATTTCATTCATTCTGATTACAGATTATTATTATTATTAGATAGATTAAAGATTATGTTTATATACTGTATTGGACCAAAAGTTTTTTTTAAGGGGATTTTTTGCAATTCAATTAATTAATTTTGGAATCTTTGGGCACTTCTGAGTCCACCCAGCTCTAATGGGTACCTGACATTAATTGGGGAAAAGTAAAGACAGTTGGTCATTGTGCTGGCCATATGACACACTTGTTAATCGTAGGCCACAGAAACATGACCTTTTGCCCCACGAGGTCTGAAATGGGAACTTTACTTTACTTCACTTAGTTGCAATGTTATTTGAAATAATACTTTTTAAAAATAAGATGTTTTATTTGTATAGGGAATTGAAGGCAAGTATATCCTTCCCAGACCGCTGAAAGAAACATATGCTGTTAGAGAATTTCTGATTGACCAGAGTATGGGTGAGTCATTTAAACAGTTTCTTGGAAGTCTAACAAGCAATAGAAAAATGAATTCTTTTTAAAAACAAAGCTCATTCTAAGGGAAGGAACTGCCAATTACTGCAATGTATCTGAACTTTGATTATTTTTTCTCCCTTTCTGCTAAATAAAACAAAGTTAATTAATTAGTACTAAAGGATTAACTAAGTTTTGGATTGATTCCTGTATTGTCATTGACTTTGAATAATTAGGCAAAATTTCAAGTTCAAATCCCAGAATGGGAATTGGGAGAAAAAAAATGTAAAAATAGGACTAAATCCATATATATATATATATATCCACATTTCTCATTAAGTTTCTTTTATTTCCCTTATTTCAAAGTGAAACAAAATAATTAATCACCAACAATTAATTGATTGTTTAATTTTTTTGATGCATTCATGTCTTGTCAGGTTTAATGAATAATTTTGTAATGTTTTAACTTGATCCGAGAATGGGAAGTGGTAGAAAAAACATGTTCAAACTTTTTACAAGACAGAGTTGATAGAAGCTTTGTGAAAATAGTAATAGAACATTCAATGTTTGCTGTTTCCCTTCTTCTTCTTCGTTCTCATTGTTATTTTGGAGGGTTCAGATCACTACACCAATATATGAGATGAACTGCGCAATGGTTTCCAAGTCAGGGAGCTCTCCATATAGTTTTCTTTCTATTGGGGTGTTTTGCGGCCAGTGTCTTAGAAGGGCCTCTTGGTACAGAGCGCAGTCTTGGAGGACATGGTCGGCATTCTCTGATGACACTCCACATGGGCAGATATCCCTGTTTCCCAATTACTTTATATTATTGTTGTCTAATGGTCTCTTTAGTATTTATTGTAATTAGTGGCTTGTAAAACTTAGAGCCATGTTTATTTGTTCAGATTAAGTAATGACATGCACCTTCTACTTGTTGTCTAGATGTCAGTGTCAAAGAGTTAGTGAAAGGAATCTTGCCTCTATGTTCCAATTATTCCACTGTGGTCTTGTTTATAAAAGGTGAGTTGTTTCTCTTGATTTGTCTATTTTTAGACTTTCCTTAAGAGATAAGATATGAATAAAGTACAGAACAAATCCTCGGATTCAGAACAGTTTTAGTAATAAATCTAATAGAAACAATGCTGCAAATTGTATTCACAACCCCCCCCCCCCCTAAAATTATGTTTCTAAAGTCAATTTACTAATATGTTTTTAAATAAACTGGTTGTCTTCCTCCTCCTACTACATTATGTCCCTTATATAATGTTGACAACCTCTAGAAAATGCAAGAAAAATAACACTAGAATGGAAACTTTTGGCTTGTTTCCATCTTCAGGCTCATTCTTGAGCGTGAGATGTCATAGCAACTTTTTTTTTTCTTATTACTAGTGAAGTGGGAAGTTCAGTAGTAGGTTAATCCCCTTGCTCTTCTTGTGCTTTGTTTTCAGAAAAGTCTGCATTCGAATATGGACTTGTGAACCATGCTCTAAGTCATGCCATGGAAACACTTATACGGGTAAGTGCTAGGAACAAGCAGA
>JADKLZ010014040.1:0-25291 GCA_021533235.1 Biomphalaria straminea | reverse complement strand
GGACGTTTGTTCAGAACACTGAATGTCCTTATCGACTTAGCTCGGACGTTTGTTCAGAACACTGAATGTCCTTATCGGCTTAGCTCGGATGCTTGTTCAGAACACTGAATGTCCTTATCGACAAATCTCGGACGTTTGTTCAGAACACTGAATGTTCTTATCGGCTGATCACAGAGCGGATGTCCTGGCAACCTGCTCTTCGTAGCACTTCCTCGTTGGTTATCTTATCTTGCCACCTTATTTTAAAGATCCGCCTTAGGCATCGGAGGTGGAAGACATTCAGCTTTTTTTTTTCTGCCATATATATAAATTATATATATGTCTGTGAATCGATCCATCGCGGATAAGAATTTTATTTCCCTTGTCTAGTCTAATCTATAAGTCTATTTGCTTGATACTTTGAACGCAACCTTTTCCATTTTTCCAGGTCTCTTGAATATATCCTTCCCATGTCCCCCCAAAACAGGTGATCCCTTTGTCTGCAATGAGACTGACGCCACTTCTAAGTACTGTGTGTTTGGTAAACGTGGGGCTTACGTCGTCTGCTCCAAATGCAGAACGGTATACGAATTCTGCGCGTGAGTTTGAGCATTCATTTTTTATTTGTCATTGAAAAGTAAACAAATAGTCCAGTACGGGGATCAAACCCACGACATTTCGCATTAATATATAGATCTACCAACTTAACTAAACAGCCATACTATAATATATAGGTCTGTGATTGAAATTGGATGATGGACATAGACATAAATAAATATAGACTGGCCGATAAAAGAGTTTCATGAAATGAAAATTTGTGACTTGCAGTTTTGTGTACTTTATGTATGTCTATGAGTTTTGTTTAATCTCTAAGACTGATGCAATTTTCATAGACATAAATAAATATAGACTGGCCGATAATACATTTTAATGAAACGAAAATTTGTGACTTGCAATTATATATACTTTATTATACATTATTTATGAGCAGTATAAAAGTAAAGTATTCATATCAGTATTGCTTCCAGCCTGCGAAGAGTATTTTTAAAGTGATAATTGGCTCTCGCAGACCAACACTACTCTTTAAGCTAAATGCAGTTCACAGTGGCACAGAAGTCTGTAGCCGTAGGTGTTATTTCGGAGTTTCCGTCTCCTAGACTGGCTGCCGACCAAAGCTATAGAGCCCAGTCTGCCCTATGGCCGAATTGCCGACTTGGTTCTACATCTCATATCAGAGTCAGAGAGAAGAAAAACGCAATTGTTTCTCTATGCCGATGATTGCGCCCTGCTAGCCCACAATGAAAATGACCTCCAGAACGTGGTAAACGACTTTCGGTCTTTCCATAATCCTCGGGAAAATAGAAGTCATGTTCCAGAAGTCACCCAATGAAACATACTCGGCCCCAAGGATCACAGTAAACGGGCAGCCCCTTAACGTGGTAGACCACTACACATTTCTTGGTAGCATAGTGTCAAATGACGCCTCACTTTCAAGGGAAGTTGATAACCGTCTGGCCAGGGCCAGTAGCGCTTTTGGACGCCTTCAGGCGAGAGTTTGGAAGAACAAATCGCTCCGCCTACCTACAAAAATAAATGTCTACCAGTCGGTGGTTCTCTCAACCCTTCTATATGGCTCTGAGACATGGACACTATATAGAAAACAGATAAGACTTCTTGAGCGCTTTCACCAAAGATGCTTGCGCTCCATCACGGACCTACGATGGCAGGACCGCACTATAAACAGCGATGTCTTTGCGAACGCCGGTATGGACAGTATAGAGGGACTTCTTATGGTCCGACAGCTACGCTGGGCAGGGCACGTATCCCGTATGGGAGACGAACGTATGCTAAATTCAGTCCTTTTTGGTGAGCTAAAAGGTGGTCGACGTAACAGAGGCGCCCCACGGAAACGCTTCAAAGACGCCGCATGCAACCAGGTGCTCTCTTCTATGGCAGCCAAGGAAAGTTGACGCCTAAGCTGGTCTTTGAAGCGTTCCCGCTGGGTACTTCTGTTAACTCGACCGCCTTTTAGCTCAACAAAAAAAAAACTGCCTTTGGCATACGTTCGTCTCCCAAACGGGATATGTGCTCTGCTCAGCGTAGCTGTCGGACCATAGGTAGTCCCTCTACGTATGTCCGTGATGGAGCGCAAGCATCTTTGGTGAAAGCGCTCAAGAAGTCTTAGTTTCTTTTTTATATAGTGTCCATGTCTTAGAGCCATATAGAAGGGTTGAGAGAACCACCGCCTGTAGACATTGATTTTTTTGACATGTTTTCAAGTTACAGGAAGTTATTTCCCTTTTCTAGTCTATATTTATTTACGTCTATGGCAGGCATGTCAAACTCATTGAGGTGTGTGGGCCGCATAAATACTTACTATGACCTGAGGGGCCGCAGCCAAAAATCAGTTCCAAAAAAGCCTACTAGTTTTATGTAAATTAGAAACAATACAATAGAATACAATAATTAATGGCACACCTGTACATTATCTAGCTAAATTTTTAGCACTATTTCGTAATAAAAATTAAATTAATATGATTACACATTATTTTCTTTGTACTGATGGTTGACATCTTTTCTAGGTTACAACTTTATTAATGTCAGGTGGAAGTGTTTTTTTTTGTTTTGTTTTTTTTTTGCCAATGACAATTTCATCACTTATGACAAATTTCGATCAGAAATCTCAAAATGTGAGGTGTTTTTTGTAGCTTTCATTATGGAAAAAGAACTGCTCACAGAGATAAGCGCTTGCAAACAGCTAGCATTCTGGCTGCAAATTTTCGCAATTCAACGTAGTGTGCAGGATAACTAACTGTCAAATTTTGGCGCAGCCAATTCCATATACATCGATTTCAACAAAGAATCCGATTGCTATTCTATTACCTCAAGTTGCACATTATCAGCAGCTATTTAATAATCAAATGAGAATAGAGACACAAACAACAACAATTCTTGCTCGTAAGGAACGAAGTCAAGAAAACGGTCATTGAAAGCATCTACTAACGATTACAGATGTAAAACATATTTACCAAATGTTGTAGCCGTATTTACTCTTATTAGTTTATGACACGTTGAGAAGTGAACAAATTTCGTCTTCATATTCGGTTTATCTACAGTCGTAATTTTGATTGTAATCAATTCACATGATTACACGCAGTTGTGACAAATTTGTCTCTACTTCGAAGTTTCAAATTCAAGTCTTACAGGTGACCAGTGAGATCAACTGCAAATACCAGATCCTGAACCGATTCGTCAGTTTGGAAATGTTCAATAGGTTCACATTTAATGTTCAGAAACAATTTCCTCACGCTCTGCAATACTTTATGTCAGGAAAACCAGCGGACTAATTTGTTGTAGGGAACACAATCAAATTCGTGTCAGATGTCATCCAGAAACATTGAATATTGGCGATAAATTAAAATACGGGCATGAATTAAATTAAGAGCAACCGAAACCGGTCTTATGACATGTTGGAACTGTAATTCCTGGTGCAAGTAGCTTTGCATCAAAACCATTTTATTTTATGGTTAGACTAGCTAGCTTTACCAAAGATAAATTGTACTTTAATATCAACTCCTATTATTTCTCAAAAACATCCTCGCTTGTTGTGGTTTTATGCATAGAACAGAGTTCCAGTAGTTCCTCATGTATCTCAAAATTCCTGTCACAGGCCCTTATGAATTTAGCCAACTGCGCTACACCAGTTACATTACTTGACTTATGAAGAGCCAATGAAAATAATTCGAAATCTTTATTTTTTTTTACGCAATCTGACAAACATATCATTTGTTCTATCTGCCATAGTGTTCCTATTTAATGCAATTTCTGTGAATGATTCCACCTTTTCAGCACAAATTACTTTAACGATACACTCCTTCATAAAATCACATTCATTAAATGATTTGCTATGGCTTGCAATTAAGTTTGACAAAAAGAAGCTGGCTTTCACTGCAGACTCACTCTCGTTGTTCAGTTTAACGAATAATATTGTTCAATTCAAGTAGCTTGTCCTGTTTTATTTTCTAGCGTTACAGTTTAATATTATTTTGATTTTTTTAGGTGGTCACGCGGGCCGCATACAAGGTGGTCGCGGGCCGCATGCGGCCCCCGAACGCCATGTTTGACATGCCTGGTCTATGGTCTTGACTTATTTAGTGACAATTTATTTCACCCCCTCCACCAAACACCCTCTTTTCGTTTCTTTCATCAGCTTCCAAAGTAGCACCACCACATTTCTTTGTACTGCTTTCTCTTCTTTTATTTCTCTTCATATATTTTATTGCTTAAATAATGTCAGTTAGATTTGAAAACACAAAGAATGCATAACTGTGGCTAACTTTGAGTCTTAACATACACGGTACAGTGGATTTTTTTTTTACTTCTAAACAGGTTATCTATTCATTTCAAATGATTCTTTGTAAGTATATGTATATTTGTGTTTTTTTTTCCACATAGCTACCAAGCTTTTATTACCGATACACCGGAACGTTACTGTATAGGTGTGAATGTTAACTCAACTAAATGTACTCCCGATAACAGTTATGTCCCATCTGTCTATGAAATATTGAGGTCAGTGACATTTTCATGTTTTTATTTCTTTGGAGGTGATAAAAACATTGGAAGGTTTCTATTTTCTATTGATCAAACTAGACCAGGGGTGGGCAAATTACGTCCCGCGGACCACATGGGCCCGCCGAAGTGTTTTATGCGGCCCGCGAAAACCTAAATAAATCATTATAAATATCTATAGAAATAATTGAAACTTTTGATTCTTATCATTTGAATGGGGAGGCTAAAGAAACATTGTATCGGAAATTCTTTCCGTAGAGTGTTTTTTTTTTAAAGAAGATTCCATTTAATAGCAATACTATATAAATTCAGTAAAAGACATAAGTCCTGGCCAGTATTTATTCAATGCTATGGAGAACTGTGTTGAGATTGGGGTTGACTTTTACACGATGGCAAGGGTAACAACTGATGAAGCTTTGATAGAGAAAAACAACTTTTTTAATGCAAAAAAAAAGGAAAATATCCCAACCATAAACTAGTAACTGGAAAGTTTACACATAGCTACATTAAAATTCACAGAATTATGACAGACATTACATATAATAAATCTTTTATTATCAGGGTATGCTCCTGGTAAGGTCCATGTAAGTTAAATAGCTCGCACAGAAACTACAGTTTGATATTACAGAAAAGAAATAGCGAAACTTATATATATATATATATTAGGGGTGTACCGGATAGTCGCTCCGGCTCCGGCTCCGGCCGAATATTCGGCACTTTTTCACTATCCGGCACTATTCGGCTCCGGTCGAATATCACTACCGGATAGTAAACCGGATAGTAAAAAACTACTGCGTAGTACCTGTATTTCTTTTAATATTGTTAGGGGCCTCCGCGCGCTAAGTCTTTTCCAGATACGCCATACGGAGGTAACACTTAAATATCGAAACAACACAGGCGAAATACAAACAACATAAAGGTGTCGACGCTGATAAACGATGTCCAACAAGAAGTTTAAACTAAATCTCCATGTTGATAAAAATATACAAATATTCACAAACAATGACTATGCACCAAATCTTATTTAGTACAAAGACAAGGCGTGTTAATCTAAATAGAAATAAAACTGTACATTGTAAGATCGCATTACATACATAGCAGCGATGTCTGGCACATTTTAAAAGCTTGTTTTGACCTTTGAGTGTTCTAGTAAACATGTAATATTCATTAACTAGGTCACGCTGATAATCTGTCTAGATGCGCGGGTATATCTGCAGAGGTAGAGATGAGCACCCCCCACCTCCTTTTGTTTGTTTAGTCCATCACAGTGAGATCACAGATAGGCAGCTGACCACATTAACCAGTTGTCAATCTGTTGACACTGTCTAGAGATCTATCTTAAGAGGGAACTAAGTTTGTTTACTTGGAGAAGAATTTTTATTAGGGGGCGGGACTACAAGCCATCTCAGTATAAGGTTAATCTGGTTTGGGTTTGTTTATTATGAGATAGGTTGTCAATCAAAGGGTCAAAGGACCACAAGCCACACCTTTTATACTATTGGCCGGGTAATAAGTTTGTTTACTTTGAGTTAAGTCTCAATTAGGAGGCTGGACTACAAACCAAACGTCTGACCAGTGGTATCTTTAAGGGAGGGCTCAAGAGACTCAACACGCCTAACTTCTTATTTGTTTAACCCAGGACAATGTATTGATAGACATTGACCATTCTTAAGCCAGAATTGATTAACGCAAATTGTTAGGACGTATTGACATTATCTATAGGTCAACAGATGATGACACTAAGTTTGTTTACTTGGAGAGAAATGTATGGGTGTATGTAGTTTTTTCCTAGTCTTAAAACTTTCAGAAAGAAAGCTAATTCCATTGCTTAATCCTATTGACTTAATAAGTTAATATATAGGGCCTGAAGGAAAATCATACAGTAAAATTTAACATCACAGAAAATAAATTGATCGCAGAAATAAATTGATCTAAAGCACCATAATATGCTGGATTGTTAAGAAACACTTGACCTCTGTAACTAGTGTACGGATAATTTAGCCTATCTATTTGCTTGACTGACCATGCCAATGTGTTATCTTTTTTTTTTGCCTGCACACTAAACACTATTGCATATGCCCAAAGGAAAAAAAAAACGCCTGAAGGTCAACACAATCATTTATACACACTACACTAGGACAACATGTTTAGGTTAACTACGTCTATCTGACCAGGTTGTTACAATCAATCGAACATAAAATCCATTTATGTTTCTTTTTTGGCAGATAGAGTATGGATGAGTTTTCGTCTATATTTGGTTTCCTCATTACTTTGATCTATTTATCAAATAAAATAAAATATCTTTTGCCGCAAACGGATTAATAAATATATGACCTACTACGCTTCAGATTCCAACTATTAACTAACAGCTATCAGTATTAAGTTCTTGAAGCCAGAACCAGAAACAGTCTTTGTACTTAAAAATACAAGTCTGATGACCGATTGTTGTTCGAAATTCTTAAACACATACATTCAACCACCATACAAGCCAGATGAGAGATTTACATTAATAACTAGTAATATATATATTAACATACTTTACAGTGACCCTCCAACACACAGCCTATATGGTTGGTGGCTTTGTACATACACACAGACACGCTCATGCTATTCATGATGATGCTACACAGATTAATTTCTGTTTATAAATACTTTTAATCTTTAATAAATCAATCAGTAACAGGGTTTAAAACAATAAGGTATATAAAAGGGAAAAAAATACCAACAAATATAGGTATGTTATATAACAGTTTTGTAAAATGTTCAGCAATACAAGTTATTTACAAGATACTTAGGTATTCGGCTCCGGCTCCGGCCGAATATCAAATTTTACTATCCGGTCATATCCGGCTCCGGCCGGATATCGAAAAGTACTATCCGGTACACCCCTAATATATATATATATATATATATATATATATATATATATATATATATATATATGCGGCCCGCCTAGTCTCCAAATTTCATTAATGCGGCCCTCGGTTGAAAAAGGTTGCCCACCCCTGCACTAGACTAATGGTTCTCAAACTGTGGCACGTTTCTTATTCCAAGTTTGTAAAAAGGCTCCTTCTTCCCTAGTGCCATTAGAGGATGGAATGGGTTGCTTGAATCAGCCAGGAATACTTAGTAGAATTTAAGTCATCGATTAACTTACATGACATATGAAATGCGTAAGACGTAATTATCTTATATTTTGAAGTAACGTCTGTAATCTATAAGATAAGATTCCTCTCTGTCTTTCGCCTTGGATAGAACCTCTTTCAATGTCAGGCCCGTCCATTCTTTTATGTTGTCTTCCCAGCAAAGTCCTATTAACATGTCCACGAGGATCTAGACTAAAATAATTGAAGACATTCTTCACGTGTTTAATCGTACACAAATTTAGAGATCCCTATCACAGATGAATCCAAACCAATAAAAGAGCATCTTATTGAAATTTCCACAAATGAGGAGCATAAACCAATGCTTGAACCAGGTACCAGAAATTCTGGTTTCAAAAACAGATTTGTATAAACTACTCTCTCGTCTTTTTATTTGGTACTAAGAGGATTCATTGCCCTGATGAGTCTCGTCCCCTTGTTCTTTTTATGAATGCGTTTAAAAAGCGATCTCCCAGATTATCAATTCTTTCTTCCTCTTTCCAACAGGTCTTATCTTATCTTATATAAAATATAATACAGACGTTACTTAAAAAAAAAAGAAGATTATTACGTCATACGCGTCATGCATATTTACTAGTGACTTAAATTCTGCCAAGTCACTGGTTTTCCTGGCTAGCTCAGGTAACCCATTCCATGCTCTAATAGCACTAAGGAAGAAGGAGTATTTGTACAGATTTGTCCTAGCATATGTGGACGAGGTCCAAACAAGTGATAAGATCATAGTGCATCGCTGCACTTTTACAAGTCCATGAGTCTGTTGGGCAGTAGGAGCACAGCACTTGATCTATCGACTGCCTCTATCTTTTCTTTGAATGGCAGGCTTATCCATTCTTTGATGTTGTAAGTCGTAGCCATAGACACATATAGATATAGACTGGAAAAAGGCAGTAACTTCATGTAACTTGAAAACATGTATATCTATTAAATTCGGATTTCCGAATTATGAAAAATTTAAAAAAAAATGCATGATCTTCAGTCTTAGAGATTAAACAAAATTTATAGACATGAAATAAAGTACACAAAATTGCAATTCACAATTTTTTTTCTTCATAAAACTCTCTTATTGGCCAGTCTATATTTATTCATGTCTATGGTCGTAGCCAAGTTTCAAAGTGTATTGGCCAGTCTATATTTATTCATGTCTATGGTCGTAGCCAAGTTTCAAAGTGTATTGGCCAGTCTATATTTATTCATGTCTATGGTCGTAGCCAAGTTTCAAAGTGCCTGAAGTGTTTATTGTTTCCTTTTCTTCTCCAGGTGAACTTCCCCACAATGGCATCGCTGCCTCAAAGAGCTGGATTGAACCTTTATGCCGTGTGTTCTATTGATGGCAAAATAATTTATCAATAAAAAAAAAGTTATAGAATTGAATTTTCTTTTTGCAGTTGTTGTTTACATAAATCATATTTCATGAGTCCAAAATAACAACATACTCCATTGGTGATCATGACAACTGACCGCGCAGATACCTTCAAGGCTAAGAAGATTCTCGTTGCCTGTCAGAAGACAGTACTTCTGTAGACCTGCTTCATCAGCAGGAAATTCCTCAGTGGACACTGATGAAAAGACTTTATTAAATTTGTTTTCTTTAACGAACTTTGACCCTGGCAGCGCCAGACAATGAATATCGTTCGTTTCTATGGTAATAATAATTTAATTTTAATTTACTTTATGGAGTGCTGTTTAAGAGAAACTCCGATGATTTTTCAAATATAAGTATTGACATATTTAAAGTTTACGCAGTATTTTGTAATAATAAACCATTTAAATAATAAACCTACCATTTTTAATTAATATGCTTATAAACATTTATATGTAATAAATTAGACACTAAATTGTCGATATGTAAAAAATAAAAAAAAAAAAAAGAGGCTCTTTCAATACTTAACAGTGGCGTAGCTAGACATGTGCTAGGGGAAGAACTTCGTCCTTACAACTATATTTACCAATAATGTACAAGTTATTTCCCTTATTCGATAAAAAATATTTTTGTTTATTGTTTCATATTTTGTTGGATGCAAAATAATTGTTTTTTAATAATAATAATATTTATTGTCCGTAAGAACAAGTATCAACTTGATTGGAGAATGCCTGAGGGAGACAAATATAATGAACAAATTATTAAAGGGGACTAAACCCAACAAATTTAGATATCTGTGAATACTAAAGTATTTTTTTCCTTTGTTTCTACTAAACAAAATAATGAATTACCAACAATAAAATTGTCTAATTGGTTACTTTAATTTATTAATTCATGTCTTGTCTGTGTCGGTACGAGGATTCAGCTTGATCCCAGAATGGGTGTGGGAGAAATAACGTGTACACACTTTGTACCAGACAGTGAATCGACAAAAGTTTGTTTGCTTTCAGCTTTGCAGATGATGAGGGGTCTCGTGGCCACTACGTCCTTTGTTGTACTTTGGGCTGAAAGGTCACATAGAAATCGTACCTGTTTATTGTATTTTCTATACATGTCAAATATCCAGTGTATGGGTAGTAAAATGGAAGTACTTTTTGAAGTAAAATTGAAGTACTTTTTGAAGTAAAATGGAAGTACTTTTTGAAGTAAAATTGAAGTACTTTTTGAAGTAAAATTCCCCTTTTCAGACATTAAGCAGATGATGTAAAAGTCATCTGATTCTGTGGCCTATGGTTAATGAGGGTGTCATGTGGCCGGCACAGAGGCGCCCAAAGATCCCAAAATAAATACCAGTCTTCACTGGGATTTAAACCCGGGACCCCAGGTTTAGAAACCAAGCGCTTTACAGCTCAGCCACAACGACTATCTCTTTTTTTTTTTTTAAGTAATGATGCATATTTGAAAATTAATGTCATTTCGCATTATTTTTTCTTTGCCTTTCTTCATTTTTGATTTAGCTTGTTAGAAATGAAATTTGTTCAGATAGTTTTGTGTAAGTCTACTACAGTGGTTCCCAAATGTTTTCACTTTCATAGACCCCTGGGGGGGTCTATATAGATCACAATGGGAATAACTGGTCTACTTTAACAAATGGATTTACTTACAAACAGCTAGAAAACTAAATTTGCAGGCACCAGAGTAAGTTCAAATCTATAGCAATTTGGTGATCACAATGACACAATAGTTGTAGATATAGCATTTATGTATAAAACATAAGGCACATGTGTTTAGTCTCTGGGGACAGTCACTTTTGCAATAATTGAAACTTTGCTTGTCTAATACTTGTAAGATGGAAGATTTAAAATGACAGAAAATTCTAAGTTTAAACCCAGAAGCATTTCTATAAGTTGTTTTTCCCATTTCTTTTTAGAGGCCATGTTTGCATATTTTAAGATATCAAAGAATACATTTTTTTCAAATCAAAAGGATAGTTAAGTTGATATTTACAAGACAGCAAAAATCAATAAATAATATACATTTTGGAGTACATATACAAATTAAAAAATAATTAATAATTAAGCATCAATATTTCCTAAATACAATACTAAAATGATAAAAACTAAATATATGAGTTGTTTATCAATATAAATAAATTGAACTTTAATTAAAAGGCTCCACACTTCCCCAGCTATTCTCCCATATATATGGTGTGTTCCTGATTTCAGGTTGTGTTAGGAAGGAATTGGACAATTGGCAAAAAGCAAACTCCCCTTGGACAGCTGTTTGATACAAATATCCTTACAAAATCTAAAAAGATTCTAGAAATAAAAAATCACCCTTTGGGACAGGATTTTGTGATTTTACCATCACAAAAGAGATATAAGACACCGATAGCAAAGACAAACAGACACAAAAACTCTTTTGTTCCTCTGGCAATCAAATCATTAAACAGTAACAATCTGATGTAAACTTTTGACATGTAAATTGTGTGTGAGTCTGGTGTGAATGAACATTCTGTTTCTCTTTATAGTTATAATGTTTTGTTTGGTATAATGCACAAATTGTAAGACAAATTTCCTTCTGGACAATAAAGATTATTATTATTATTATTATTATTATTATTAAAGATTTTAGTTTCTGGGGTTTAAATACAAGTGAGGACTTAGGGTTAGGTTTTTTTTTTAAACACATCATTTTTTAGGAAGTCCCTGGGTCACACCAACTCTAATGGATACCTGACATTCGTTGGGGTTTGAGTTTTGACTTTAGACAGATCGGCGCAATTTAGGCCATGTCGCGTCCGACATTAGTTGGAGAAAGTGAAGGATGTGGGTGATTGTGCTGGCCACATGACACCCTTGTTAGCCATAGAAATGACCTTTACAAGTGATCTGCACTATAGATTGCAAGACCTAAAAGTGGTACTAATGTTGACTTAACACCATAGCTTGGTCACTGTTCAATCAATATTATAGACTTAAAATTCAAGTAAGTTATTCTCCTTCACCAGCTTTCAGTTGATCAACAAGATCCTTTTTTTCCTTTAAGGTTTTGATATAACATCAACAAAGCTAAAACCAGAATTTTCCTATGATGAAAGTCAAGAGCAGACGAGTTTTAAGTAAAAAAATTAAAAATCACCCCTTAATGTAAACATTTTGAAAACATTGTAATTTTTTAAACAGCTTAGTCTTTACTTCCATTTTATAGATAACTATTTTATAACAAATTATATTCAAAGATATAAAACTATTTTTTTATTGAAAACTAGTAAAATATAAAAAATAGTTTTATTTCATTTTCTACATTGTCATAGTTTTTCTCCCTCCCCACATAAAAAAAATCCTGGTTAAGTGCATGTATAAATTTACTCAGAGAGGGAGTATATAAAATTCTTAAGATAAGCCTATAGATCTAGACTTAAAAGCTGGTGCAGAATATGTTAGTGAAGGTCTATTACACTCTTTAATGAACATGGCCTACATGCAGAAATTTCCAAAGATGTATTCTGTTCAAGATAAAGATTTTATAGTCATCTAGCAAATTAAAATGAATATTTTTTTTATACCAGCACTTTGAAAAATTATAAAAGTCAAACCAAGTTAAGCCAAAATTATAAAAGTCAAACCAAGTTTACCCGGTGTGGCCAAATAGCTTGTAATTCTTTTCCCTAAGATATACAATTGTCAAATTTCTAGGAAAATTGTTAGAGCCATTTTAAAGAGGCAACTTCCACCCAAACAGCCCCAAGATGCAAGCTAAATAGAGGAATTTTTAAAATAAAAAATAGATATATGTAGGTACAATTCTATATTGATCACATTCTCTGTGTCAGAGTCTTGTATGCAGATTCAGAGTAACACAAATTCAAGGGTCCAAAAAGTTCAAGTCATGAAAAATATATTATTGGTCTACAGAAGTATAAATTTAAATATATAATAAAACGAAAGTCTACATACATGGCAAAAAAAAACTAAACTCTAAATATTCTTCAAAAAGTTAAATGTGTTTAAAATGTTTACATAACAACAATTTAATTTCAGCTATATGTGGTGTGTGTGTGTTTGAATAGTGTTTTTACAAAATACATCCATTATCAGATAAGGGATATAGTATAATGAATTTTCTGTAAGAAAGACCTGATAACTAAAGCTGCCATTGAAAATAGGTGGAAGGAAATTAACCAGCACAAAGCATGCTGGGACAGATAAAGTATGCCGTTGCAGAGCACAACAGGATGGAGGCAGCTTTAGATGGGAGAAAGTGAAAGAAAACAGCATCATTGTATGACTCAAGATAGTAATATTTGTACGCAGCAAAAGTATCAAAGTCCGCCTCTCTAGGAAATGCCAAGTATACGAAAGATTCTGCCCAGACTCAGAAGGAATAAAAACCTGTGAATCATCTTGGTAAATACATTGTCTTTTGAGACACACACAAGCTTCATAGTTGGTACACATTAACCTTAAGATACATAGGCAGTTTTGAATCTTAACAATGACACAGCACAAGGAATGTAACAGATCTTTATCTACGCCTTTCAAACTCTCTGTGTATCCAATCAGAATCTTCGTAAAAATTTGGTTCTCCCAGCTTCAAGGCCGACCTTTTGTAAAAGTAATAATAAAATACAGCCGCTGTAAAATAACAAAAGAAATAATCATTATGGTAATTGTTATCCAAATGGTTTACAGGTTTGAATTTTTATTCTGCTTAACCTGGAGAATGCAAGATAAATTTTATGATGACATCTTGGTCCAGCATTACCTCTGTCATTTACCCATCATGCTTTGCAAACAAAACACTTACTTCCAGTCTTGCTCTCATTCACTCCTGCTGACTTTTACAATTATAAACAATTTGAGAATTTACACACACTTTCAAACCCCAACCCAAACCCTAACAGAATATAATTCTAAAATAATTGGTATCCGATTAAAAAAGAAAATAATAAGATGGGGTTTGTTACAGCACCAGCACGGTGTGATGTGAATCTTAAGTGGTACGAATGACCGTTTTGAAAGAAAACGATGTTGGAGAACAACAACAACAAAAAAAAAATTGATGAGATAAGGTAAGATATATTTTATTGGTCTAATCCAGTGATGCCAAAATACGGCTTGCATATCCAGCCCATGACGTGCTTCTATCCGGCCCGATAAAATGTCGGCATAAAATATAAAAAATCCCCCCTCCCCCCAAAAAATGTTAAAAATGTATCTTTACCTATGTTAGGGCCCTTTTTTATTCTTCTAATGGATTCCTACCAAGGCATTTAACATTTGTGCGTTCATGAAATAGAAATATAGGATCTACAAGGAGACGTGAACAGATCTTTACTTTTTTTTGTAAAACACGATACCATGTTAGACAACATGTTTGGGTTTATAACAAAGTGTGGCTGATTAAAAAAAAAAAAAACAACCAAAAACAGAACTGATGCAATTTTCTGAAGTGTAAAAAGAAAAAAAAATCTGTAAAAAAAAAATTCAAATGTATCCCAATAATTCAGAGTAAGTACTAGATCCTAAGGTCTCAAATAGAAGAGTTTCAGTTCAATTTCAGTATTTAAAAAAAATCTTTTCTATCATGTTGCCTATGGCACTAGTGTTGGAAATTAAAATGGCCGCAGACCGAATTAGGTTAGGCATCACTGGTGTAAGCAATTGGAAATTCAGTTTGACTACAATTGATCACCTCAGCGTAGCTATTGTAACAATAATAATATAGAAGCGAATATGAAACAATTTTCCCACACAAAACACATACACACTCACAACCAGCGCTTTATGAACTAGATTTCTAGGACATATTACATTTATGATTATTGGTGTTCATTTCTTCAAGTCTAATTAAAGCAATTAAAATCAAAGTTATTTTTTATACTTTATGATTTTTTTTATACTTTATGATTTTTTTTATACTTTATGATATTTTTTATACTTGATGATTTTTTTAAATACTTTATGATTTTTTTTTTATACTTTATGATTTTTTTTATACTTTATGTTTTCAAGGTCTGGTTCCCAACGACAAAATGAACAGTAAACTAAAAGAAACACAAAAAAATGTTTCAATAAAGAACATTTACCTATCCTTTGAAAAGCAAACAAAACATGATATCCACTGTTATCCCAGATGTAATAATTCACTTTACTCCAGCGAAGATTCTGTAGTGGGAACAAAAATGTCACATTTTAAACATACAGAAAAAAATGTAAGACAATAAAATCAACTAGTGTCATGCCGGACCACACAAACATCATGGCTAAGCAGGAGTATGACCAGGACATTAGATCACATTGGGCATGTGTAAAAAAAAAAAAACAACTTGTTTATGTCAGACCATTTTTTTGGAAGACCTTGAAAAGATAATGATGTAAATAAAATAGTATGATTGAGAGAGACTTTAAAAGATACGTTTTACAGAAAAGGGTTGATTATTGTGTTAATTTTTTTAGAAGACTATATTTATTGAGCAAAGGAAAGCTATCTATCGGGGTCATTGATCAGTAGTCATTGTTCAATAGTCATTATTCTATGTTATTGATCAGAAGTTATTGTTCAATAGTCATTATTCTATGATATTGATCAGTAATTATTGTTCAACAGTCATTATTCTATGATATTGGTCAGAAGTCATTGTTCAATAGTCATAATTCTATGACACTGATCAGTAATCATTGTTCAATAGTCATTATTCAATGATTTTTAGTTATTGATCGTCAGTATCTTTACCGACTCAACAATGATATTATACGTCAGTAGTTGTTAATCTATTTGTACAAGTGATTTATTTTATGTGACTTTGTTCAGTGCCGGATTACTTGTTTTATTGAATTAAGTTTCAAGATATTAAAACTTGAGGAAAATATACTCTGCATTGCATCTCCTCTGTGTGTTATAAGGCTTATGTCATATGTCATATAATTTGAAAGGAAATATTGCTCTCACAAATAAATTGTGACAACTCCTACTGAGATAATTCCTAAAACAAAAATCATAAAATAGAGTTATTTATTCCTAGCTTTGGAACAACACGGTGCATAATTTTATTGCAAACTGTTGAAAAATACATATTCCATTTATTGTTTCATAGCTATGCCACTTTGAACAAGACATCTTATACATCAATAAAGTGAAATTTAGCACAGATATTTCTGAGCTTTTATGTTAAATATAAGCCACCAAAAAAAAAATACATATTTTTACTACCAAATATTTTCAGGTATATGATAAGTTTTTATATATCTGTTGTTGTAATAAGTATAACTGCCCAAAAACTGGTATTATATTTTTCAACATTCAAAAATAGTTACCATTGTCCAGACATGTAGCGCCACACACAGAGCAAAATAAATAAATGTGACAATGATAGGCACTTTGAACTTTGACACCAGGATGTTCACGAGCCCAGCTTGAAATATGAAGGTGGAGAAAAACAGTAAGAAAATGATGATGACAGCGAAGATGAGACAAAAATCTTGAATCCTGCAGAGATATTGAAAGATTGTTAAAAACATTTCAAAAGGGATTTTACTAACTAAATATATTTTTCTTAACTATTTCTAAAAAAAACTTAAATATCCCTTTCAAACCTTAATATCTAATAGGCAGATATCATCTGTTTCTAGAGTAGATATTTAACAAAGGTGTCATGTAGCCATCACAACATTCAACTGTCTTTACTTTCAATAACTAATGTCAGGTACCGAATAGAGTTTGGTGGACTACAGTGCATACTAAAAATCCCTAAATCCCAGTCTGAACTGAGATTCAAAGCTGAAACACTTAATAATCAGCCAAAACACTCCCTAGACTATTAAATGATAGTATAATAGCTTGTAGAAATTCCCATTTACTATTAAGGAAGAGTCGACCCAGCTCTAAAGAGTACATGACATTAGTTGGGGAAAAATAACTTAGGCGGTTGGTCATTGTGCAGGCCAGATGACACCTTGCTTGTTAACCATGGGCCATAGAAACAGATGCCCTATAGATAGCAATGTCTGAAAAGGGACATCAAACAAAAGGAGGGCATGTCCTATTTTTTCAGGTCTTACAATATTCTCTATGCCAGGCATTTACGCTTTTATTTAGTATGATGGCAACAATCAAATTAAGTCCTTAATATCTTTTGGTTTAAACAGTTTAAACAGATAAATTCACCATAAAGTATTCTTCTTAAATAAATGTGCTATCAATGTAAACAATATTCAGTTGTTGAGACCAGTGCTGCAAATTTTAATTATAAGCAGGACACAACCTCTTTCATGAACAATGATTTCAATGCATTTCACATGAATGGGGTTGTTACTGATTTCTTCAGAGTCATGTGGTGGTTGTGATTATATCCCTGGCCATGCTTAGTTTCAGTTAGTTTATAGTGGGGATTCTGAAGCATTTTCAGTCAATATAAAGTGGTTTTAATTTATTCATTAGCGCCAACTATTATTTGGAGAAACTAGAGATCCATTTTTTAAAAATAGTTTTCAACTAAAACAGACAGTTAAACCTTTGATAGAAGGTAACCGAAGTGTTGGCCTATAGTCTGCCATACTGAGATCTAGATTTCTTGATATAAATTAACTGCACTTACAGTTACGTTTGTAGCATTCAGGTAACCAGCATTAGAAAAAAAAAAACACATTCCTCCACCCCATCCCTCTCTGCCCAAAAACAAAGTAAACAAGTTTGAATTTGAGTAGAACACTAAAAGTTGGAAAGCAGACCAGTGTGTAATACTTACACATATAAAACAAGAAGGATTACATTTTGAAATCGTAGTAACTCTGTAAAAGAATTCATAAAAATGTCAATGATTAAAAGTAAGTACTGTAGAAGTAAAATTGGCCTGTATCTCCCAACAAGCATCATTTTTTAAACCACAGGACTGGAGCTAAAAGGGTTGAAATAAACTTTGACAAGTGCTACACAAGGAGATGCACGAATAGATCTCTAAATTTGAAGTTAACTGTTGATCAAATCAGGTTAATGCATGATTAGCTTAAGTGCCTTAAGACAGTGAGTTAATTTTCAAAATCAAATGTTCGTTGGCCTTATTTATCGAATCGATCTTTTAAACTTAAACAGATTGTATCCGAATAACTGTGATGTAATGAGCTTGTGTGGACATTTGTATAATGTTCATCTTAGTTCCAAATCTGTTAAAGAGTTTCCAAATTTTAGTTTGCATTTTATTTAGGATTGCATTCTTTGTCAAACGTCTTAGTCAAAATCTAGATCTATCACTTTGATTTTTAAACAGGAAACTTCCCGTCGCCATAATGTTTACTATCGATACGTAGTCTAGTCTCGTTGACCGTTATCTACTATTTACTATCTCTTTATTTTACTTATTTTAGATCTAGATCTATTTTGATCTCTCAATAACAAAAATTCTTCTGTTTCAAATAGCGATCAACGCGAAATATTTTTTTCGGTCAGATTATTTATAATAATAATTAAAATTTCATTTAGTAACGAGTATCACGTGACTTTATGTTTATTTCTCGGACGTATCCGACTGCCATTGACTGCTTTCACTTTGTAAAAGCGCGAATTGTTAGAAAAAGTACGAAGGATTATCATTAGATCTAGTAACAAACTTTTCTGTAAACTCAAAAAAGTAGATAGATCTATATAGATCTAGATCTAGATTCTAAATCTAGATCTAGCTATATTACTTGCAGATCCTGAACCGGTTATCTCAACTCACATTTCTTGGTGAGCTACTCAGCTATATCTAGATTTAATCTAGTAGAAACTTAACTAAGAATCTTGAGTTTGAGTAATGACTAAATTGTCTAAATGAGTACTCTTACTCTACTGACTCTAGTCTCTACTCTACCTCTCTCTACTGACTCTAGAGTCTAGTTAAGTTAGTAATTGCTTTACGTTTACTTAGTTATTCTACTAGATCTAATACTACTACTCTCTAGAAAGTTCACAGTAGTAGATTCTATTAGCCGCATTTAGCCTGATTAGCATTTTATCATAGAATCTGTTTGATTACAGATAAGTCTAAGATTAGTAAAATTTAGATAAATTACTATTAGTTATTAGTAAGTATTAGAAATTAGACATAATTAGAGTCACAGTGCAAACTCAAAACTCACTAAAACTGCTGCAAAGCCTTTTTAAAGTTTTTTTTTATCTGGCCCCTGCCCCGCGGGTGGAGCGGCCCTGGACCTGGATGAGAGAGTTTAATTAAACATTAAATTTAAACTATATTAACTATATTCTAGTCTAGTGAGCTAGTGCCATTATTCCACTATCACTGACATTGTCATTGACAATGCTGACTATGGCTCTATGGACTATCATACTAATCATACTTATCATAGTCACTATGGCTATGGCAATGGCCAATGAGGCCCAATGCCCTCCCCCTATGGTGACTCTTAACTACTGTAAAGTAAAGCAAAGTAGCAATTATTAATTATCATTATTATACACACAAAACGCTGAACCATAATCTTCAAATACAAAAACAAAGATAAAGGCACATCTCTCATCCCATATGCTAACTTGGACTAATTTGTACAAATGCTCTTTCTTTCTCAGTGCCATTAGAGGCAGAGCATTGAATGGGTTGCCTGAGCTAGCCAGGAAAACCTGTGACTTGGCAGAATTTAAGTCATTGTTTTAAATGCGTATGACTGAATGCATGATGGGTTTTGCCTAATCATCTTTTTTTTTTAAAGCAACATCTGTATTACATAAGATAAGATAGTCATCACTACTCCACTAGTCTAGTGCCACTAGTGGTCATATGGACTGATCTTGTCAATCTTGGAAACATGATGGACAAACTTAGCTATGATTATAATTTTGATGAACCACTACTTAGACTTCTATATTTAATTTTTGTCTAATGAACACGTTAAGCCCTTCCAATGCAACTTTCACGTTTGAATTTGTATAGCTCCGTAATGGTTAGTCCTAGGAAAAAACTGCAAACATCTATAAACTAGTCATCCATTTGTCTGTAAAAAAAAAGATATATATGTTATATATTTTGTTACGCTATGCAGTTACAATAAAATATGTCAATGAGGGCCAGGTCAATGAGGTCCAGCGCTGATATTAACAAACACCTGTCACGGTCAAATATGGATCTTGGTATAACTTTCGTTGAAGTGCCTTGTCTATGCTGTATTACTTGAAACAAGACCATAAAGACCGTGTGTCTGGGATTGTATTTTGAATAATAATATAATATTGAACAATGACGATCTAGGATTCAACAGAGTAAATGCCTAAATGAAACAATACAGGAACCTTTATTTAAACTCAACATAAGTATAGCTATGTACAAATAATATTAATGAAACTTCTGAGTCCACAAAGACATACTTTTTCTTAAATAAACATCTTAGATCTAACTATGCGACTCTTCTAGACAGAATCTCAGCCCGGACTGAACTTGGGCGCCTTTGTAAACGCGCCTTCTGTCAAAATGTCTTTTTATTCAAACTAACCAATAGATTTGAATTCTAGAAGTCTCCAGACAAGCTATAAATAGATCCCGGGTTAAACCAGTATAGTTTAAACCCAGATTCTAGGTTTTGATAAGTGGCCTTACCAAATAATGAAATACATATATAAATAAACTTAGAATTGCATGTGACACACCTTCCCCCGTTTTGTAACTTAGTGAACTCTTGGTATGTTTACAAACAGCTCATAGTTGTTGTATTTAAACAATTGTATTATCTTTAATTTTTTGTTTACAATTACCAAAGTCAGACAGGTCAGTGCTACTTTTCACACTCTCGATTGGTTCCTTCTCTGTTTATAACGGACACATCAACAATGCCATTAGACACAAGTTTTATGTATACTGTGTACTCTAGCCTATCCAGATCTAGTTGACCCAAATAAATAAAAAAAAAACTCTGCGACCCCCAGCTTGCCTAGCTCGCTCACTCAGCTTAATGACTGTGGCCTAATTTGGTACCTGATTGACCAATAATTGTCCCTCCCTCTGAAGACATTTTTTTTTGTTTACATTTGTAGAGCATTAGTGATGAGTGGCGTTTTTTTTTTTTTGTGCCTTTGATAATAATAAACAAATATTTGTGAATACCCCCTTACACAAAGGTTATGACATGTATGTGTTGTATGGGCTAATTAGAAGAATTTTAGATTATATATAATATATATATATATATCTTGTTTAAAGACCTTATTCATATATATATATATATATATAATACAGACATTACTTCAAAAAAGAATACACCTTTAACTTTTAAAGATAGATCTGGGAAACCATTCATTAGTTTCATTCCTAACTTTGTTCAAAGGGGCTTTCTTAATGGACTTAATCATGTAATATGAAATTCCTTCTAATACAAGTTAATAGCTTTTTTTTTTATTGGTTATTAAAAGCATACACACACACCCACACACACATATATATATATATATATATATATATATATATATATATATATATATGATTCATAAATATGAATTATTAAATACATGACTTCTTGATCTATTAGTTTTGATCCATCAGCCTAATTCTTTTAAACTAATTTAAAAGCAAATCTTAATAAAGTTACATTCACATTTTTTTCTTGACAGCTGTGTCATCAATGTTACTACTAATATGAGTGAGTTTAAGATTCATCATCATATCAGTGAGCTTATGACTCTACTTGGGTAGGTAGTTCACTCTTTTTCTAACCGTAAATTCTTTAAAAGGGCTAAAAAGAAAAACAGTTTTTATTTTATTATTCAATTGAAAAATTGCTATAAAATTTTATTTTATTTTATTTGCAGGGTTAAGTCATCTCATCCTATTGGGCCAGAACTATATGCTGAAAAGTTACTAAAATGTCGGACACCATATATTACAACACAGGTAGACCTTCCTCTATTGCTAATTTTTTTTTTCATAATTCATGTTAATGTTTTTTATTTCTGTCAGATATAATAGTATAATGTTTTTAACAATTTTCTAATATCTGTCAGATGTAATTGTATAAATATTGACCCCTCCCCAGGTGTCATCAAGTAATGCCAAATGGCAGATTGCCAAATCTACAGAGACACCAATTGAGTTCTCAGCTTTGTATGATGAGTTGAAAGGAAAAAAGTAAGTTGCGATGTCATTTCATCAAATAAAATAAGAGTTTTCTATAAGAAATCTATATAGACTGTTTTTTTGTTTTTTTTTTTGGTTTTAACTAAAGTGACTGCAACTAGATGCCTCCAGTGGTGCACTCATTAAACTACAAGAGAGTGATGGCTTGCAGAACAAATTAGTCTTTAAGAGAAGTTTGCTTCATTAAATTATACAGCTATAAGATGTATTTAGGTGCTTCACAGTACATTTAGCATGTTCTCGTTTCACAGATTAAGTTTCAATACTCAATTAACATTTGGTTTCAAGGGGGCGGTGGGGTGAGTAAAGATCATTTCCCATGAGACCATTTATATTTCTGTTGAACATTTTCCTTATCTCCTGACTGGTCATGTGATATTCTATTCACTTTATCAGGAGTTAAAATCTCACTATCAACACTCTCTTAGTGCATGGGACATTAACACCCTACAGAGTGCTTGAGGCAGGTTTCTTTCCTAAATGATATGCTATTCAACAATTATTTTCCCATATGTTTTATGGAGATTCTACTTAAACTCAGTCAACTTTTTTTTTTAATGTTATTTATAGCAAATAATTTTTGCTGATTTCATGTAGTGTTTTATTTTTTTTATTTCAGTGTGAGAGACTTAGATCCGCTGGTATTTCTTCTTTCAAAACTTCATGAGGAAGAGGAGGTAATTCCGTTTCTGCTAAATATCTGAGCTCTCCATTGTGTTAAAATTAGAATTAGCGGCATTTAAAAGGTTAATGTGTGCTTAAGAATAGATTTTGTTCTAATCCTCAGACCAAGCAGTTCCTGGCCGCCAATGCCCTGGAGAAACTGGAGAAAACAGGAATGACCTCTTTGCCCCACAGTAAGGTCACTTCACAATTACCTGCCCCTGGAACAAAAATGACAGAAGAAGAGTTGTCAGAGGTCAGTTGAAATAATCACGATGAACTATTACATTTTAGTATTGATCTGTCTGAGGTAGATGAACAGTTATGTTATAGTACAGATCTGTCTGACATAGATTTTTGTTTAGTTTTCTTATATTCCTAAGTCTATTTGGATATTTAGTGTTTAAAAGCTTATATTCTTATTATGATACCAAAGGGGTTGTCCTTCTTGATTTTGCAATAGAAACTTATGTCACATGTTTAATGTCTTGTTTACGTTTAGCCATTTTGATTATTAACTTTGGCTCTGCACCAAATAAGTATTAATTAGTTACTATATTTCAAGATAGTATTTTTTGTATCAAGAAGTATTACATTGCTTTTTCTTATTTTACCTCTATGTGACAGATTAAAGATATATTACTGAAACAAGCTGTTGTAGTGGAGGCCCCACCGGCAGACTTCCTGGTGAAAGTTGTTAGAGAGAAACCTTTGACTAGAAATAGTAGGTTTAACTTTCTCATTAATAAAATAGCCAGACTTACTTTTTTCCGTACTCTTTATCCTAAAGTAGAAAGCTCTTATGGACATTGAAGATTATTAATCAATATGTTCCTCTCTTATTGATTGTTGAAGGAAGAAATTTAAAGTAATTGATCTTGTTACTTTCAGCTAACATTCCCCAGCAACCAGACTGGGTCTTTAAACGACCTTATCTCACGCTGGACTTCGTTGCAGACTCTGACTTTCCTCAGGAGGTAAGTGCCAAATTTAATGTGATGTGTAGACATGTTAGGCAGATGAGGGTTAAAATTTAACATGACAAAGATTGGCGTAAATTGTACTGTTGGGCTGACCACTGGCTTGAGTATGACTGTCATGCTGTTTTATGTTTCAATACTTGATTTTGTCTTTCAGAATGTAGAGAACCTAAAGAACAAGTCGCCATTCTACCAGGAGCATGCAGTTTTGGAAGATTTACTGCTATGTATGAGGGTAAGGCTGTCATACTTTCTGATAGTAGATTGGATGTACATTATTATAAATATTTATCAGTCAATCAGCATGTTTTATTTATAAGATCTAAACACATGACAATTTGAAGTGTTTGGCTGTGAATTTAAAATGGTTGAGTTATTGGGACTCCTGGAAAGCTTCTGATTTCATTCATTCAGATGAGATTATTAGATAGATTAAAGATTATGTTTATACTGTATTGGACCAAAAGTTTTTTTTTTAAGGGGATTTTTTGCAATTCAATTCAATTAATTTTGGAATCTTTGGGCACTTCTGAGTCCACCCAGTTCTTATGGGTACCTGACATTAGTTGGGGAAAGGTAAAGACAGTTGGTCATTGTGCTGGCCACATGACACACTTGTTAACTGTGGGCCACAGAAACATGACTTTTTGCCCCACGAGGTGTGAAATGAGAACTTTACTTTACTTCACTTAGTTGCAATGTAATTTGAAATAATACTTTTTAAAAATAAGATGTTTTATTTGTATAGGGAATTGAAGGCAAATATATCCTTCCCAGACCGCTGAAAGAAACATATGCTGTTAGAGAATTTCTGATTGACCAGAGTATGGGTGAGTCATTTAAACAGTTTCTTGGAAGTCTAACAAGCAATAGAAAAATGAATTCTTTTTAAAAACAAAGCTCATTCTCATTGCCAATTACTGCAATGTATCTGAACTTTGATTATTTTTTCTCCCTTTCTGCTATATAAAGCAAAGTTAATTTATTAGTACTAAAGGATTAACTAAGTTTTGGATTGATTCCTGTATTGTCATTGACTTTGAATAATTATGCAAAATTTCAAGTTGATCCCAGAATGGGAAATGGGAGAAAAAAAATTAAAATAGGACTAAATCCATATATATATATCCACATTTCTCATTAAGTTGCTTTTATTCCCCTTATTTCAAAATGAAACAAAATAATTAATCACCAACAATTAATTAATTGTTTAATTTTTTTGATGCATTCATGTCTTGTCAGGTTTAATGAATAATTATGCAATGTTTTAACTTGATCCGAGAATGGGAAGTGGTAGAAAAAACATGTTCAAATTTTGTACAAGACAGAGTTGATAGAAGCTTTGTAAAAATAGTTATAACACATTCAATGTCTTCTGTTTCCCTTCTTCTTCATTCTCATTGTTATGTTGGAGGGTTCAGATCACTACACCAATATCTGAGATGAACTGCACAGTGGT
>JADKLZ010014032.1:0-10381 GCA_021533235.1 Biomphalaria straminea | reverse complement strand
TTTAGAGACCAGTTACTACCCATGTCCCTTCTCCTGTTAGTAAAAACGGTTCTCCCTGACACAATATGTGAGCCACTTGAGAAAACCATGAGTTTCAGTTCTTGTTAGAAGCTATTTGAGACGTATGCCGATGGGCGCTTTTGGCAAGGTTGTTATTGCCAGAAAGGGTCTAAGCACTCCATTATCTATAAAACGCTTTCAATTACATGCGTTTTCTCAAAGTTATTTGAATTAAATATCTGGGAAATAGCAGGCTTAAACATATGCATAGATTTTGCGTAACATCATGAAATGTTCTTAAATGTCTATGGGGATAAAAAGATAAAATATTCTGTTATATACCTTACAGAGCAATTGTTTTTCTCTTAATAAAGTAATGAATGTTAGATTATAAAACAATAAAACAATTTATTAACCAGTCCCCTTACCGGTTTACCCCCTGGAGCGATATACATCAACTTTTTAATCGTTAGAGCTGTTTTTGAGATCCATGTCGAGGTTCAACCCTGCAGTTGTGACATAGATAGAAGTGCTGCAAAATGAAATTTAATTTTTACCTGGCACTAGACAAGCAATCGACAGTAACAGTCCACAAAATAATTTAGAACCGCCTCTTTAATTTATTTGTCTTTTGATTGAGTATTTAAGGTCATGTTATATCGAGGGACAATACATGCCAGATAATATAAATAAATATTTTCAGTCAATATTATAAAATAATTTGAGGTTATCAAAACTATTAACAAGAACTTTATTTTTTTAAGAATAGAATTTTTAAAGACAGTTTGCCATTAAGCTACTTCAACTTGTGTATTAAACTGGAACATAAGTTTACAAATCTAGGTCAATGTTACGATTAATAGACACAATCAAAATTACATTTTTTAATGTGCAAATATCAGGAAGAAGTCACTAGAGAGAAGATTGAAACTTGCAGACATAAATCTGACATAACGGACAAGTGCCAACTGTAACTCTGGAAACCCGTTAATCAGGGATGTTACATAACAAGACATTTCAAACTTATATGATTGGTTTCAACTCATCAACTACTACAGATAATTTCTTTCATTATCAAGGATCTTTAAACGTAAAACAATTATTCCCGTTCAGTTTGCATATTGTATGTTTTTGATGTGTTAGAATATTTCAAAAAGTGAATACATGAATGTATGATCAAATACTTAAAAAGAAAAATAATAATACATAATTGAATGATTAGAGAGGTCACTTAAAAAAATATTAGAATCCCTGTCCTTGATCAGAATCTTATATAATATATATGTATAGTCAAAAAGGAGCGTAAGTTACTTTGTTGTTTTGGAACGAATTTATCATGTGGATATCAGTAGTGCTGCTCTTCTCTGTGTGTGCAGTAGAGACTGTATCAGCTGTAGGAGCTCAGTTTTTGGACTGCCCAGGCAACGACGGTAATTTCTCGTTCACTCCTTGTAATCTATTGTGATAGATAAGTCTCTACATTTCACGACCATCTGTAGAGAAAAAAAATATTTATTAATTTTTGAGGAAATATTTCTATTCACTGATGCTGTATTGTTTTTTTTTAAAACATGCTTGGAAAGGAAATGTACTTAATGGAAAGCGTTGTCCAGAGGCTAACTACTCTTGAACTTGGTTTGGTTACTTATGAAAGGGGATCGGGTTTGACACCCGACTCAAGCAGAGTTGTGTCCACTGAGCACCTAAAGGCAGCAAGCAAAAACCTTTTACCACTGGTCCACAAATTAGAATGGACCAAAGCGCTCTGAGAATGCTTTTAGCTTCAAAGTAGCGCTATAGAAAAGCTAAAATTTATTTATTTAATAATGAATTCAACAACGTAATGTTATAATGTTTATTGACGTAGTGTATAGAAAAAAAAACTGTTGAACTGCTGGTCTAGCCATAGATTCAATTTAACTTGATATGTCATTGTGTCACCAAAATTAGTTACACATATATAAAAGAAAGTCAGCTATTTCCTACCAAGTAAACACATTCAACAGGTCACGTATTTAATGCTTCAATTTGTAGTATGCACTTGTGTGATATTTGATGCAATCAACTCGCCTTAACTACCAGAGCCTGTTCTCGTTCTGTGATTATTTTTATATTAAAAAATGTTTTTTTTCTAGTCCCTTAAGTCCGAACCAATTTGAGAATCATGTCGAATAAACTGAATCAGTACAGAAAGAATACCAGAGTTTTCAAAACTTTTTTTCCATATTAAAACTAAAAAAAAAAACAAGAAATGAAAACGGACAGATAAAAAATAATGTTTAGAAGGAGAAAAAGAACACAGTTAACATTTTTAATTGAGTTTCGGCACATAAACTGAAATTCACTAATGTGTTGTAGACCACAAAAGTGGAATCAGACCGATAGCTGCTAGAACATGACTCCAACTTTGAGTTTTAGTTGACCTAAATGTCTTATCAGAGAAATGGAATTTGTTTAATTATTCCTGGCACACAGTTTTTTTTATTATTCAGACAGCTTAGAGAAAGAAAATCTATATAATAAGTGAAAATAATATACAACATTGGCACATATATGTACATATTTGTGAATTTCCGTACTGATTCGCATGAAAGTTTGTATACTGGTTCCTGGTACTTCTTGGTTATTAAGACGTGGTTTGGACAGATTCATAGCCTGACCACAGCAATGAAAACAAGCAAAACATTAAATATCCTTTAAAAAAATAAATCAAAGCTAATTTGAAGGGAAAGAACTGCGCCCTTAAAACTATATCTATCAATAATGTACAAGTTATTTCCCTTATTTGATGCCAAACTATATAATTAATTACCAATAATTTATTGACTTTTTTATTGATTCATGTTTTGTTACATTTAAAAAAATGTTTAAAATACCAACTTGATCGGCGAATGCCTGAGGTAATTAAATGTTGCCCTGCCTAATACTAAGTCATATAGTTCATACATACAAAGACTAACGAAAAGTGCTATACACAGATTTAAAGAGCTAAAAACAGTGTGCTGATAAATAGAAGGATGCTAAAAAGGCTAAAGGTTGACATTATAATGAGATAGGATAGAAAAGTTTAAAAACGGGCGTGTGTGTGTGTGTTTGTGGGGGGGGGAAGGTTGTGGTTAAACAACAACACTGTATATATTTAAAAAAATGTTTTTGTGGGCTGGAGGTCCAGAGAAGGGGCGGATGACGTTATATTGTTTTGCTTTTAATGTGTATCATCATGTCTCTGACTTCTTTCAATGTGTCTCATTACGTCTCTGACCTTGCAAACTGTGACTTTCGATGTGCCTCGAAGTGTCTCTGACGTTGCACACTGTGACTTTCAAAGTGTCTCAATGTGTCTATGACGTTGTGTAGTTCGACTTTCAATGGGTCTCAGTTTGTCTCTCCTGAGACTGACGTCGTACAATGCTACCCTCAATGTGTCCTCATTAGTTTCTGACGTTGTAATGTATGACTTTGAAGTGTCTCATTGCGTCTCTAACGTTATACACTGGCGTTTTCAATGTGTGTCATTGTGTCTCTGACATGTGATACTGTGTCTTTCAATGTGTCTCTGATGTTGTACCGTGTGGCTCGGGGTGCCCTTTGCGTTGTGTAATATTCTTTGATTAATTATTCTTACTTTGTAAATTGTGCCTAGCTAACGTTGGATTGTTGAGGAGATGTTGCAGAAGCGCCATACTGCCCAAAGGTTGCGAGTGTTACGATATTTCCAGCAACAGCGACTACACCAACACAGTGTTCCATAAGCCTTTGTGTCCAACGAACATCAGCATCATCTTCCAGCTGTACAACCGTCAGCACCGAGCAGCCCCACAGCGAATACAGGTAGATAGCAAAGAAACAGAAATTACTGAGTTCTTTAGCAGCGATCTTTGTCATTAGTTGCTAGACTGTAGACTTTGATTCATGAATCATGAGTGATATGATCCTTTATAAAGTTTCTTTTAATTGTTGTTAATTCAAAATGCATAGCTGCCTGGTCAAGAGGTATGTAGTTTAGCTTGTCGTTCGGTGGTCTCCATGTTTCCGGGTTCAAATCCTACACGCTGCGATCCCCAGCCGTTCTTCGGCACGTTATGTACTGAATGTAACAAACACATTAAAAACATCCTATTGAAGCTTTTTGGGTTCATTACCAGGACAAAGTTAATTACCATTGGCAACCAAACAGATGTCTACATTTGATTAATTTTTTTTTAATGAGCTTGCTTACGTACTCTGTATGTAGAACAAAAATCAACCTTATTTTATGGCTCGCTTCTACTAATAAAACTAATATTTATTTACAATAAGTTCTTGCAGTGGTTTTTATACCTTCTTCACGTTGCTACACATGCCCGTACTAAAACTAACCCAGGTTTAGTTTTCCAGATTAAGATTATTTAATAGCAATACTTTAAAGAAGGTATCCCTAATATCCGAACAAAAATTTGGCATTTGGCGTTGCAATCTATATTACTCATATTTTTTTTTTTTGGGGAGAGGGAGTTTTTTTTTTGCTTGCTGTTTAAATCACTTTGCTTTTTGTTAGCGCCTTCAAACATCGAATAATTTTATGGCAGTTAATGTCAGATGTATATGTACGTTCTGCAATTAGCTGTAGTCCACAGCACAATCATACTCATCCTCTAGTGACGTCACAATTGGGGAAGACATGCCTCCGCACTCTACTTTAAAGTATATATTTTTTCGGTGTTTATTTGTTGTTCATTACAATGTTGGTCTTTTTGTACCCCACAGGCTGGTGAATTCCACATCAAAGGTACCAGCTACAGTGGTGACAAAAAGACGGTCTTTATTGCTCACGGCTTCACGGACAATGGAGGATCTCACTGGGTCATCGAGATGAAGAATGCTCTTCTGGATGCTGTAAGTCCTGAAGGTCTATATATTTCTGAACCAGCCGTCAATCTTGTTTGGGATAGATTAGAAAACGTTAATAAACCATAAATTAAAAATACAGCATCCCCCCCACCTTTAAGAAACGAAATAAAACATGTGTAAAGCAATGATATCATAAAAGTTAATCAATTAACAGCTCCTCTACCACTGTAGCGAAGACCACCTTTACCTGCGATACTTGTGGACGGGAGTGTCTCTCCAAAATAGGGCTCCACAGCCACACGAGGAAGTGTGCGAAATGAACCATAGTCGTTCTACGACTGAAGGAGGCCAATGAATCAATTATTAATGTTTTGAACTAGGCCAATGTAAGAAAGGCTTTACTTCCAGTGTTCAGTAAGGAACTTTTTTACAATTAAAAGTGCGAAGAAACTTTTTGATAAATGTCAAACTAGAAATTTCCCAGTGTGACTAACGAGCAAGTATTTCTTTCCTCATTGAAATACATCAACAGTTAAATTTAAAGAAAAATAGTTCGAGCCGTTTTTTGAGATCAACATCCAGGTTCCACACTTTGCCCATCCACCCACCATAAAGTTGTGACTTAAATAGATGTATTTTAAAAATGTGTCAATGTAATAAATGAAGCTACAATGGATTATATTGTTAGACTGCCTTTTAGTTTTGAACGAACTCTGTCAGACTGTCAGACTTGAAGCAGATGTTCTTCTTCTTCGTTCTCATTGTTATGTTGGAGGGTTCAGTTCACTACACCAATATATGAGATGAACTGCGCAGTGGTTTACAAAACAGGGAGCTCTCCATATAGTTTTCTTTCTATTGGGGTATTTTGGGGCCAGTGTCTTATGCTGGCCTCTTGGTAAAGAGCGCAGTCTTGGAGAACATTGTCGGCATTCTCTGGAGACACTCCACATGAGCAGACGTCACTGGTTCCAATTTTTGCAGATGTGACACTCAATTGTAAACGATGGATCAGTCAGTGTTTTTAAGGAGGGATTCCAATTCTGGCGGGCTAAGGTCTCGGCCCTGATCACCTTAACATCATCTGCACTTTACATCGCAAGGTCTGAAAACAGGGAACTCAGTATTAAGCAGTGGCCATCTTCTGTTGCGGCTGGACATAGTGCATTGCTGTGTTACTGCCAGCTCAGGTCGTGTTTAAAACAAACACATGTGTAAATAGACATTATAGATACTTTGGGAGAGGAATAATTGTGTTCCTCAGTTGCTGCTGTAATAAAAACCAAGTGTAGTAATACATTGAACTTTGACCTTTCAACAGGAAGACATGAATGTTGTTGTAGTAGACTGGCAACAAGGCGCTAAGGGACCTAACTACTACCAGGCCGCTGCTAACACCAGAATGGTGGGCTCCATGGTCGGCCGTCTGATACAAGACATGCACGTATTTGCACATGCGGCGTTCGGGGTAAGTTTTAATAGCTTTGTAGCCAATATGGTGTAGTTATGTCATTGTTTTCAAACGATAACTCAGCTGACAAGTTGAATGACATATCTTGCATGCCATGAATGTAGTATATAAAATTAAACCTATCAATGTATTATTTTCATTCAATACATAAGGATCTATAGTTAATTGGCATTAAATAAACTTATTTACAACTGCTACCTTAGATACACAATTTAATGGCTCTTGAGAACATTAGTTGGGAAAATTTGATCCAATTAAAGATGGAAACAGTTTGTCAAATCTACTAAAGAAATAAACCAACAAATAATTGGACGTTACAAAAGGTCTACAAAAGATATTTTGTGTTAATTTCTGAGCCATTAAGTGTTTAATGTACTAACTAGAAAGTCCCAGATTTTGTTATAATTAGTTCAACCTTATGTGTTTTTTTTTATGGTTTTAGAACTTTCACTTGATCGGTCACAGTCTTGGAGCTCATCTATTAGGTTACGCTGGGCAGGAAGTATTCCGTCTGACCAATCAAAAAGTAGGACGCATTTCAGGTACTTCAATTCAGACATTGTTTTTAAATAAGACCTATTCTATAATCTTGTTCTTTTTATTCCATTAATTTGTTATCAATAACCAAGAAATAATTTTAACAAATCGACCCGGTTCTTGTTTTCGATAGCAAAAAAATGATTTTAAAAAATCGTGTATACTTTGACTATCTTATCTACACTAGAGATGTCTTCAGTGAATAGGGGCTGTGTTCATGTTACCAGCCCATTCAAATACTATAAGTCATAGTTTCTTAATAATATGTTTACTTGACTTTTATTAGAGTGGTTCATCAAGGGAGAAAACAGACAGCTTTTTTTGTGTATCCGATGTATAGAAGAAAGGAAATGTCGATGTTTTAAAAAAAACAAAATTGTTAATTGTGTGCACTTTTCAGCACATCTGAGTTCCTCAAGTCCTGTTTGTAGCTCCACGTTTTTATTGAAGTTGGCAGCATTGAAGTTTTATTGACTTTCATGGACATTGTTTAGTTCATATGTGGGAAGTGTGGTCGAAAGGCTAAGTACGCGTATACTTGGCTACCTATGAAGGGGGCTCGAGGTTCGACACCCGACTCGAGCAGAGCTGTGACTACTAAGCACCTACAAAAGTAAGCTCCCCTTTCAGACCTTGTGGTCTGAATACATCCAGATGATGTATTCTGTGGCCTACGGTTAACGAGGGTGTCATGTGGCCAGCACAACGACCAACCTCCTTTACTTTTTCCCCAACTAATGTCAGGTACCCATTAAAGCTGGGTGGACTCAGAGGCTTTCAAGGATCCCGAAATAAAAATCTCAGTCTTCATAAGGATTTGAACCCGGGACACCGGTTCAGAAGTCTACCGCTTTACCGCTCAGCCACCGCGCCTCCTAAGCGCCTACAGGCAGCACGGAAAAACCTTCTCCCAGATACCCCCTCCCCACCAGTCCACAAATGAGAGTGGACCATAGTGCTCTGAGCCAGTCTGAGCATGCTATAAGGATAAAAGATATTTTTTTAATGCTGACACCACCCTAATGAACATACTACTCAGAACAAAGAAGCACTAAATTAGATCTGTATTAATTCTAAAGAGTACTTGAAGCTCTAATAAAACACTTTAATATAATATAAACTTAGAGAAATAATTTGCAATATTTCTTCCACACTTACGTTTTATTATTGTTTCTACACTGTGACGTCTGTTGTGTTAGATTTGAAGAGCTTTTGATATTTTGTTTCATTCCACATTTACTAATCATGCATTTTAATGTGTTGTATATTGTTTTAATTAAGTGTCTAGTTTTTTTTTAAGCTTGTCTTATGTCATTCTAAACAGGTTTAGACCCAGCTGGGCCAGCTTTTGAGAAATACTCTAGCTATGTACGAATTGATTCAAGCGATGCCCAGTTTGTAGACATAATTCATACTGACGCCGAGCCTTTAATTAGTGCAGGTAACATTTCCAATGTCAGATATCAATGTCACAAGTCAATGTCACATGTCAATGTCACATGTGAAATTCAGACATAATCACAAGCATAATAAGCACAGCTACAATTGAAATGGTTTGTGAAGCACCAATCAGAGACCTTGACGTAGATAACAAAAAAACATCATAAACACTGCAACTCTCTAGTACAATGCTTAAACATTGTCTTCATTAATAGGTGAAGCCGGGGGTCGAAAGTCTGAACGGGGACAACTATTAAGATTTAAACATTACGTTAGAACGTTTTGTTTTTTAAAATAGGTCAAAGTTAGTCATTTAAAATATTATTTACACGTCCATAAATATATGTTATTTAAAGACTATCTCATATTATTCTTAATTGGGCTACCTATTTTAAGTTTATTTATATTTAATTTAGCATTTCAACAATCTCGTTTATTTTACTAGTAAATGCTTAACCAATATATATCCTGTTCGAAACGTAAAAAGAACCTTTGGAAATTAGCCTACGGATCAAAGACACATATAATGACAAAATTGAATAGCGTAAATTTCTTTTCGCAAATATTACAATACCAGTCGACCGGCGGCATAGCATACGCCGCTATTTTGCAGGTCAGGCCTTAGGCACTGCAACATATGCGTCCGCAGTGGGTCCCGCACTTTCTTTGGACCCGTGCTAATTTTTAGGTGTATAAGTTATTAAATTAAACCATTTTATAACAAATAACAGATTTCCCGCGGCCTCTTGATTTACCAGGAGCCTCTGGAAATCTCCTGAAATGTTATTAAATATAGGCATACGAAAAAGTCCTGGAAATCTCCGGAAATCATTACAATCTTTTGTAAAGTAAAAGTAAAGTAAAAAAAAAATATATTCGCAAAATGTAGATAAATATCCGGAAATGGAAGTAAGATTAAAAGGAGGAAGCCAGTGAAATTATTATTTTAACGTAATTTGTGACATTAATTTAAGTACTTCTAAAGTCCAACCTGAGAGTAGACTCCATCTTTCAAGAGTCTTACGACACAATAATCTGGAAATACTTTTAATATGATGACAAATTGAGACTAAGAGAATTATATAAACACCACTTTCATTCACTAAATAGCGCCGTGGGATCTTTGTGAATGAAAATAGTGCGGATTTGGATACACCATTTTCCATTTACACCATGCTTCGCTATGGGATCTTTCCGTTTTACTTGTTGCTTGTTTGCTTGCTCGACTGAACTTTGAACTTTTGTCGACTTTGAGAATTATATATATAGATTCAAATCTTCGTTCACTCAAAGAGCCTTTAAAGAAAAAGCTATCTTTGAATTTGCTTATTTTTTAGTCCAATTATCGAAATGCGCATTCTTGAGAGCCTGATAAGTAAATTAATAATCTTACAATTGTTCATTTTCCTATCGAGCTGAAATTTCAAACATAAAATCGTGCTGCACAATGAAACAATGTCTACACATGTTACAAATATCACTTCATTAAGTATTGAGATATTGGAAATAATTTAGACTAAAGGTGCAATTTCTAGCTAATAAAAATTAGAAACATCCTTCTGTATAGATATTCTTTTTTTTTTTTTCAAATTATTACAAGTTAAACAAGAAAATCATAAAAAAAAGTATTTTTTAAAAACAAATCTTAAGTGTAGTTGTTTTATTTATTTTTGTATCAGTCGTGTCATTAAATTCTTATAGATCTATACCAACAATAAGAAATAGTTTTAGAAATAGTTTACACATATTTTTACAAATTATTTTTGTTTATTTCAATTTTATTACAATGCGCTTTGTTAATAAACTACGATTCTATCATTTGTCTAGACCAGTCGGCAATGGGTGGGTGAGAAAGAAGGCGCTATCTGGCATAATTAGTGCATACACATGTTTAATAAGACAATACATTACAATATGTTTTTGTCATTATTCTCTTCTGGTAATGGAGTTTATTGACTGATTATTAAAGAAACTTACTGTAGGCCTACTTATTAAAAGGTTGGTCATTGTTACTACTGAATGTTTGATTATTTCGATTTCATGACAATGTAAAGAGTACTTACAATGTATTCATGTATTCTAAGGAGTCCCACTACTTACAAT
>JADKLZ010014031.1:0-10201 GCA_021533235.1 Biomphalaria straminea | reverse complement strand
TTTAGAGACCAGTTACTACCCATGTCCCTTCTCCTGTTAGTAAAAACTGTTCTGCCTGACTGTGCCCTGACACAATATGTGAGCCACTTGAGAAAACCATGAGTTTCAGTTCTTGTTAGAAGCTATTTGAGACGTATGCCGATGGGCGCTTTTGGCAAGGTTGTTATTGCCAGAAAGGGTCTAAGCACTCCATTATCTATAAAACGCTTTCAATTGCATGCGTTTTCTCGAAGTTATTTGAATTAAATATCTGGGAAATAGCAGGCTTAAACATATGCATAGATTTTGCGTAACATCATGAAATGTTCTTAAATGTCTATGGGGATAAAAAGATAAAATATTCTGTTATATACCTTACAGAGCAATTGTTTTTTTCTTAATAAAGTAATGAATGTTAGATTATAAAACAATAAAACAATTTATTAACCAGTCCCCTTACCGGTTTACCCCTGGAGCGATATACATCAACTTTTTAATCGTTAGAGCTGTTTTTGAGATCCATGTCGAGGTTCAACCCTGCAGTTGTGACATAGATAGAAGTGCTGCAAAATGAAATTTAATTTTTACCTGGCACTAGACAAGCAATCGACAGTAACAGTCCACAAAATAATTTAGAACCGCCTCTTTAATTTATTTGTCTTTTGATTGAGTATTTAAGGTCATGTTATATCGAGGGACAATACATGCCAGATAATATAAATAAATATTTTCAGTCAATATTATAAAATAATTTGAGGTTATCAAAACTATTAACAAGAACTTTATTTTTTTAAGAATAGAATTTTTAAAGACAGTTTGCCATTAAGCTACTTCAACTTGTGTATTAAACTGGAACATAAGTTTACAAATCTAGGTCAAGGTTACGATTAATAGACACAATCAAAATTACATTTGTTAATGTGCAAATATCAGTAGGCAGTCACTAGAGAGAAGATTGAAACTTGCAGACATAACTCTGACATAACGGACAAGTGCCAACTGTAACTCTGGAAACCCGTTAATCAGGGATGTTACATAACAAGACATTTCAACCTTATATGATTGGTTTCAACTTATCAACTTCTACAGATAATTTCTTTCATTATCAAGTATCTTTAAACGTAAAACAATTATTCCCGTTCAGTTTGCATATTGTATGTTTTTGATGTGTTAGAATATTTCAAAAAGTGAATACATGAATGAATGATCAAATACTTAAAAAGAAAAATAATAATACATAATTGAATGATTAGAGAGGTCACTTAAAAAAAAAATTAGAATCCCTGTCCTTGATCAGAATCTTATATAATATATATGTATAGTCAAAAAGGAGCGTAAGTTGCTTTGTTGTTTTGGAACGAATTTATCATGTGGATATCAATGGTGCTGCTCTTCTCTGTGTGTGCAGTAGAGACTGTATCAGCAGTAGGGGCTCAGTTTTTGGACTGTCCAGGCAACGACGGTAATTTCTCGTTCACTCCTTGTAATCTATTGTGATAGATAAGTCTCTACATTTCACGACCATCTGTAGAGAAAAAAAATATTTATTAATTTTTGAGGAAATATTTCTATTCACTGATGCTGTATTGTTTTTTTTTTAAACATGCTTAGAGAGGAAATGCACTTAATGGAAAGCGTTGTCCAGAGGCTAACTACTCTTGAACTTGGTTTGGTTACTTATGAAAGGGGCTCGGGTTTGACACCCGACTCAAGCAGAGTTGTGTCCACTAAGCGCCTAAAGGCAGCAAGCAAAAACCTTTTCCCACTGGTCCACAAAATAGAATGGACCAAAGCGCTCTGAGAATGCTTTTAGCTTCAAAGTAGCGCTATTGAAAAGCTAAAATTTATTTATTTAATAATGAATTCAACAACGTAATGTTATAATGTTAATTGACGTAGTGTATAGAATAAAAAACTGTTGAACTGCTGGTCTAGCCATAGATTCAATTTAACTTGTGTCACCAAAATTAGTTACACATATATAAAAGTCAGCTATTTCCTACCAAGAAAACACAGTCAACAGGTCACGTATTTAATGCTTCAAATTGTAGTATGCACTTGTGTGATATTTGATGCAATGAACTCGCCTTGACTACCAGAGCCTGTTCTCGTTCTAATGTGAGTATTTCTACATTAAAAAAAAAAAAATTTCTAGTCCCATAAGTCCGAACCAATTTGAGAATCATGCCGAATAAATTGAATCAGTACAGAAAGAATCCCAGAGTTTTCAAAACTTTTTTTCCATATTAAAATTAAAAAAAACAAAACAACAAGAAATGAAAATGGATAGATAAAAAAGAATGTTTAGAAGGAGAAAAATAAGACAGTTAACATTTTAAATTGAGTTTCGGCACATGAACTGAAATTCACTAATGTGTTGTAGTTCACAAAAGTGGAATCAGACCGATAGCTGCTAGAACATGACTCCAACTTTGAGTTTTAGTTGACCTAAATATCTTATCAGAGAAATGGAATTTGTTTAATTATTCCTGGCACACATTTTTTTTTATTATTCAGACAGCTTAGAGAAAAAAAATCTATATAATAAGTGGTAAAAATATACAACATTGGCACATATATGTACATATTTGTGAATTTCCGTTCTGATTCGCATGAAAGTTTGTATACTGGTTCCTGGTACTTCTTGCTAACTAAAACGTGGTTTGGACAGATTCATAGAATGACCATAACAATGAAAACAAGCAAAACATTAAATATTCTTTAAAAAAATAAATCAAAGCTAATTTGAAGGGAAAGAACTGCGCCCTTAAAACTATATCTATCAATAATGTACAAGTTATTTCCCTTATTTGATGCCAAACTAAATAATTAATTTCCAATAATTAATTGACTTTTTTTTTTATTGATTCATTTTTTGTTACATTAAAAAAAATGTTTAAAATACCAACTTGATCGGCGAATGCCTGAGGGAATAAAATGTTGCCCTGTCTAATACTAAGTCATACAGTACATACATACAAAGACTAACGAAAAGTGCTATATACAGATTTAAAGAGCTGAAAACAGTGTGCTGATCAATAGAAGGATGCTAAAAAGGTTAAAGATTGACATTGTAATGAGATACGATAGAAAAGTTTAAAAACGGGCGTGTGTGTGTGTGTTTGTGGGGGGGGAGGTTGTGGTAAAACAACAACACTGTATATATTTAAAACAATGTTTTTGTAGGCTAGAGGTCCAGAGAAGGGGCGGATGACGTTATATTGTTTTGCTTTTAATGTGTATCATTAGGTCTCTGACCTTGCAAACTGTGACTTTCGATGTGTCTCGAAGTGTCTCTGACGTTTCACACTGTGACTTTCAAAGTGTCTCAATGTGTCTATGACGTTGTGTAGTTCGACTTTCAATGGGTCTCAGTTTGTCTCTCCTGAGACTGACGTCGTACAATGCTACCCTCAATGTGTCCTCATTAGTTTCTGACGTTGTAATGTATGACTTTAAAGTGTCTCATTGCGTCTCTAACGTTATACACTGGCGTTTTCAATGTGTGTCATTGTGTCTCTGACATGTGATACTGTGTCTTTCAATGTGTCTCTGATGTTGTACCGTGTGGCTCGGGGTGCCCTTTGCGTTGTGTAATATTCTTTGATTAATTATTCTTACTTTGTAACTTGTACCTAGCTAACGTTGGATTGTTGAGGAGATGTTGCAGAAGCGCCATACTGCCCAAAGGTTGCGAGTGTTACGATATTTCCAGCAACAGCGACTACACCAACACAGTGTTCCATAAGCCTTTGTGTCCAACGAACATCAGCATCATCTTCCAGCTGTACAACCGCCAGCACCGAGCAGCCCCACAGCGAATACAGGTAGATAGCAAAGAAACAGAAATTATTATGTTCTTTAGCAGCGATCATTGTCATTAGTAGCTAGACTGTAGACGTTGATTCATGAATCATGAGTGATATGATCCTTTACAAAGTTTCTTTCAATTGTTGTTGTTAATTCAAAATGCATAGCTGCCTGGTCAAGAGGTATGTAGTTTAGCTTGTCGTTCGGTGGTCTCCATGTCTCCGGGTTCAAATCCTACACGCTGCGATCCCCAGCCGTTTTTCGGCACGTTATGTACTGAATGTAACAAACGCATTAAAAACATCCTATTGAAGCTTTTTGGGTTCATTACCAGGATAAAGTTAATTACCATTGGCAACCAAACAGATGTCTACATTTGATTAATTTTTTTTTAATGAGCTTGCTTACGTACTCTGTATGTAGAACAAAAATCAACCTTATTTTATGGCTCGCTTCTACTAATAAAACTAATATTTATTTACAATAAGTTCTTGCAGTGGTTTTTATACCTTCTTCACGTTGCTACACATGCCCGTACTAAAACTAACCCAGGTTTAGTTTTCCAGATTAAGATTATTTAATAGCAATACTTTAAAGAAGGTATCCCTAATATCCGAACAAAAATTTGGCATTTGGCGTTGCAATCTATATTACTCATATTTTTTTTTTTTGGGGAGAGGGAGTTTTTTTTTTGCTTGCTGTTTAAATCACTTTGCTTTTTGTTAGCGCCTTCAAACATCGAATAATTTTATGGCAGTTAATGTCAGATGTATATGTACGTTCTGCAATTAGCTGTAGTCCACAGCACAATCATACTCATCCTCTAGTGACGTCACAATTGGGGAAGACATGCCTCCGCACTCTACTTTAAAGTATATATTTTTTCGGTGTTTATTTGTTGTTCATTACAATGTTGGTCTTTTTGTACCCCACAGGCTGGTGAATTCCACATCAAAGGTACCAGCTACAGTGGTGACAAAAAGACGGTCTTTATTGCTCACGGCTTCACGGACAATGGAGGATCTCACTGGGTCATCGAGATGAAGAATGCTCTTCTGGATGCTGTAAGTCCTGAAGGTCTATATATTTCTGAACCAGCCGTCAATCTTGTTTGGGATAGATTAGAAAACGTTAATAAACCATAAATTAAAAATACAGCATCCCCCCCCACCTTTAAGAAACGAAATAAAACATGTGTAAAGCAATGATATCATAAAAGTTAATCAATTAGAAATGTTTTGAACTAGGCCAATGTAAGAAAGGCTTTACTTCCAGTGTTCAGTAAGGAACTTTTTTACAATTAAAAATGCGAAGAAACTATTTGATAAATGTCAAACTAGAAATGTCCCAGTGTGATTAACGAGCTAGTATTTCTTTCCTCATTGAAATACATCAACAGTTAAATTTAAAGAAAAATAGTTCGAGCCGTTTTTGAGATCAACATCCAGGTTCCACACTTTGCCCACCCACCCACCATGAAGTTGTGACTTAAATAGATGTATTTTAAAAATGTGTCAATGTAATAAATGAAGCAACAATGAACTATATTGTTAGACTGCCTTTTAGTTTTGAACGAACTCTGTCAGACTGTCAGACTTGAAGCAGACGTTCTTCTTCTTCGTTCTCATTGTTATGTTGGAGGGTTCAGATCACTACACCAATATCTGAGATGAACTGCGCAGTGGTTTACAAATCAGGGAGCCTTCCATATAGTTTTCTTTCTATTGGGGTATTTTGGGGCCAGTGTCTTATGCGGGCCTCTTGGTAAAGAGCGCAGTCTTGGAGAACATTGTCGGCATTCTCTGGAGACACTCCACATGAGCAGACGTCACTGGTTCCAATTTTTGCAGATGTGACACTCAATTGTAAACAATGGATCAGTCAGTGTTGTTAAGGAGGCATTCCAATTCTGGCGGGATTAGGTTTCGGCCCTGATCACCTTAACATCATCTGCACTTTACATCGCAAGGTCTGAAAACAGGGAACTCAGTATGAAGCAGTGGCCATCTTCTGTTGCGGCTGGACATAGTGCATTGCTGTGTTGTGTTACTGCCAGCTCAGGTCATGTTTAAAACAAACACATGTGTAAATAGACACTATAGATACTTTGGGAGAGGAAGAATTGTGTTCCTCAGTTGCTGCTGTAATAAAAACCAAGTGTAGTAATACATTGAACTTTGACCTTTCAACAGGAAGACATGAATGTTGTTGTAGTAGACTGGCAACAAGGCGCTAAGGGACCTAACTACTACCAGGCCGCTGCTAACACCAGAATGGTGGGCTCCATGGTCGGCCGTCTGATACAAGACATGCACGTATTTGCACATGCGGCGTTCGGGGTAAGTTTTAATAGCTTTTAATACTTTGTAGCCAATATGGTGTAGTTATGTCATTGTTTTCAAACGATAACTCAGCTCACAAGTTGAATGACATATCTTGCATGCCATGAATGTAGTATATAAAATAAAACCTATCAATGTATTATTTTCATTCAATCCATAAGGATCTATAGTTAATTTACATGAAATAAACATATCTACAACTGCTACCTTAGATACACAATTTAATGGCGCTTGAGAATATTAGTTCGGAAAATTTGATCCAACTAAAGATGGAGACAGTTTGTCAAATCTACTAAAGAAATAAACCAACAAATAATTGGACGTTACAAAAGGTCTACAAAAGATATTTTGTGTTAATTTCTGAGCCTTCGAGCAATTTAGGAAACTAACTAGAAAGTCCCAGATTTTGTTATAATTAGTTTAACCTTATGTTTTTTTTATGGTTTTAGAACTTTCACTTGATCGGTCACAGTCTTGGAGCTCATCTATTAGGTTACGCTGGGCAGGAAGTATTCCGTCTGACCAATCAAAAAGTAGGACGCATTTCAGGTAATTCAATTCAGACATTGTTTTTAAATAAGACATATTCTATAATCTTGTTATTTTTATTCCATTAATTTGTTATCAATTACCAAGAAATAAGTTTAACAAAACGACCCGGTTCTTGTTTTCGATAGCAAAAAATGATTTAAAAAAAACGTGTTTAATTGTTTACTTTGACTATCTTGTCTACACTAGAGATGTCTTCAGTGAATAGGGGCTGTGTTCATGTTACCAGCCCATTCAAATACTATAAGTCATAGTTTCTTAATAATATGTTTACTTGACTTTTATTAGAGAGCTTCATCAGGGGAGAAAACAGCCAGCTTTTTTTGTGTATCCGATGTATAGAAGAAAGGAAATGTCGATGTTTTAAAAAAACAAAATTGTTAATTGTGTGCACTTTTCAGCACATCTGAGTTCCTTAAGTCCTGTTTGTAGCTCCACGTTTTTATTGAAGTTGGCAGCATTGAAGTTTTATTGACTTTCATGGACATTGTTTAGTTAATATGTGGGAAGTGTGGTCGAAAGGCTAAGTACGCTTATACTTGGCTACCTATGAAGGGGGCTCGACACCCGACTCGAGCAGAGCTGTGTTTACTAAGCGCCTACAAAAGTAAGCTCCCCTTTCAGACCTTGTTGTCTAAAGTGCAGATGATGTATTCTGTGGCCTACGGTTAACAAGGGTGTCATGTGGCCAGCACAACGACCAACCTCCTTTACTTTTTCCCCAACTAATGTCAGGTACCCATCAAAGCTGGGTGGACTCTGAGGCTTTCAAGGATCCCGAAATAAAAATCTCAGTCTTCATAAGGATTTGAACCCGGGACACCCGGTTCAAAAGTCTACCGCTTTACCGCTCAGCCACCGCACCTCCTAGGCGCCTACAGGCAGCACGGAAAAACCATCTCCCAGATACCCCTTCCGCCACCAGTCCACAAATGAGAGTGGTCCATAGTGCTCTGAGCATGCTATAACGATAAAAGATATTTTTTTTAATGCTGACACCACCCTAATTAACATACTACTCAGAACAAAGAAGCACTAAATTAGATCTGTATTAACTCTAAAGCTCTAATAAAACACTTTAATTACAGAATATAAACTTAGAAATAATTTGCAATATTTCTTCCACACTAACGTTTTATTATTGTTTCTACACAGTGACGTCTGTTGTGTTAGATTTGAAGAGCTTTTGATATTTTGTTTCATTCCACATTTACTAAGCATGCATTTTAATGTGTTGTATATTGTTTGAATTAAATTGTCTAGTTTTTTTTTAAGCTTGTCTTATGTCATTCTAAACAGGTTTAGACCCAGCTGGGCCAGCTTTTGAGAAATACTCCAGCTATGTACGAATTGATTCAAGCGATGCCCAGTTTGTAGACATAATTCACACTGACGCCGAGCCTTTAATTAGTGCAGGTAACATTTCCAATGTCAGATGTCAATGTCACATGTTAATGTCACATGTGAAATTCAGACATAATCACAAGCATAATAAGCACAGCTACAATTGAAATGGTTTGTGAAGCACCAATCAGACACCTTGACGTAGGTATCAAAAAAACATCATAAACACTGCAACTCTCTAGTACGATGCTTAAACGTAGTCTTCATTAATAGGTGCAGCCGGGGCTCGATAGTCTGAACGGGGACAACTATTAAGATTTAAACATTACGTTAGAACGTTTTGTTTTTTAAAAAAGGTCAAAGTTAGTCATTTAAAATATTATTTACACGTCCATAAATATATGTTATTTAAAGACTATCTCATATTATTCTTAATTGGGCTACCTATTTTAAGTTTATTTATATTTAATTTAGCATTTCAGCAATCTCGTTTTTTTTATTAGTCAAAATCTAGTCAATATAAACCTTGTTCGTAACGTAAAAAGAGTCTTTGAAAATTAGCCTACGAATTAAAGACACATAATGACAAAGTTAAAATTGAAAAGCGTAAATTTCTTTTCCCAAATATTACAATACTAGTCCACCGGCGTATAGCATACGCCGCTATTTTGCAGGTCAGGCCTTAGGCACTGCAACATATGCGTCCGCAGTGGGTCCCGCACTTTCTTTGGACCCGTGCTAATTTTTAGGTGTATAAGTTATTAAATTAAACCATTTTATAACAAATAACAGATTTCCCGCGGCCTCTTGATTTACCAGGAGCCTCTGGAAATATCCTGGATCGTTATTAAATATAGGCATACGAAAAAGTCCTGGAAATCTCCGGAAATCATTACAATCTTTTGTAAAGTAAAAGTAAAGTAAACAAAATATATTCGGAAAATATAGATATATATCCGGAAATGGAAGTGAGATTAAAAGAAGGAAGCCAGTGAAATTATTATTTTAACATAATTTGTGATATTAATTTAAGTACTTCTAAAGTCCAACCTGAGAGTAGACTCTATCTGTGTATTGTTGTTCTAGTTTCAAGAGTCTTACGACACAATAATCTGGAAATACTTTTAATATGATGACAAATTGAGACTAAGAGAATTATATAAACACCACTTTCATTCACAAAATAGCGCCGTGGGATCTTTGTGAATGAAAATAGTGCGCATTTGGATACACCATTTTCCATTTACACCATGCTTCGCCATGGGATCTTTCCGTTTTACTTGTTGCTTGTTTGCTTGCTCGACTGAACTTTGAACTTTTGTCGACTTTGAGAATTATATATGTAGATTCAAATCTTCGTTTACTCAAAGAGCCTTTAAAGAAAAAGCTATCTTTGAATTTGCTTTTTTTTTAGTTCCAATTATCAAAATGCGCATTCTTGAGAGCCTAATAAGTGAATTAATAATCTTACAATTGTTCATTTTCCTATCGAGCTGAAATTTCACAAATAAAATCGTGCTGCACAATGAAACAATGTCTACACATGTTACAAATATCACTTCATTAAGTATTGAGCTATTGGAAATAATTTAGACTAAAGGTGTAATCTCTAGTTCATAAAAATTAGAAACATCCTTATGTATACATAATCTATTTTTTTTTCAAATTATTACAAGTTAAACAAAAAATCATAAAAAAAAGTATTTTTTAAAAACAAATCTTAAGTGTAGTTGTATTAGTTAGTTCTGACCAGTTGTGTCATTCAATTCTTATAGATCTATACCAACAATAAGAAATAGTTTTAGAAATAGTTTACACATATTTTTACAAATTATTTTTGTTTATTTCAATTTTATTACAATGAGCTTTGTTAATAAACTACGATTCTATCATTTGTCTAGACCAGTCGGCAATGGGTGGGCGAGAAGGAAGCCGCTATCTGGCATAATTAGTGCATACACATGTTTAATAAGACAATACATTACAATATGTTTTTGTCATTATTCTCTTCTGGTAATGGAGTTTATTGACTGATTATTAAAGAAAATTATTGTAGGCCTACTTATTAAAAGGTTGGTCATTGTTACTACTGAATGTTTGATTATTTCAGTTTCATGACAATGTAAAGAGTACTTACAATGTATTCATGTATTCTAAGGAGTCCCACTACTTACAAT
>JADKLZ010014030.1:0-17069 GCA_021533235.1 Biomphalaria straminea | reverse complement strand
AGAGTGCTCAGATTTAATTTATGGACCAGGCAAATTAAACTATTGGATAGAAGAAATCCATAACATGATGAAATTACTTTGGCAGTAGCTGTGGGGGAGTGATCATTCTGCAAGTAAATTAAAAGAACATGTCCTTTAAGACAAAGTTTATTTGTTTCTCCAGATCCAATTAGAGGGATATCATTGTAGCCTACTGTTCAAGTAAAGATTTTTATAAATCTAATTTCTCAAGATGTTTAGTGATAGATCTGGGTGAAATCTTCCTGCTTTTTGGCATTTTCATATGCTGATTGTATATGCACTATATTTTTATAATCTGAATATTTATTACTGAATAGTATATATCAATAAAATAAATTGAAGAATAAAATGTCACACTTAAGTCACTATTGAAATACAAATACACTAGCTGATCAAGCTATTGAATAGTTTAGTAGCTCAATTAGTAGTTGAGTTAGTAGAACTAAGTAGTTAGTAGTCTGCTGATGATACTGAGTGATATTTGTTATAAAACAAAAAAAGTCACACATCACAAGCGTGGTCGAGAGGCTAAGTGCGCTTGAACTTGGCCTGGCTTGGCTACCTAGAAGGGGGCTTGAGGTTCGACACCCGACTCGGGCAGAGTTGTGTTAATTGAGCGCAAAAACTAAGTAGGCAGCACGGAAAACCACTAGATACCCCCCCCCCCCACTGGTCCACAAATGAGATTGGACCAAAGCGCTCTGAGCATGCTATAAGCATGAAAGTAGCACTATATAAAGCTATAATAATAATATCACCACATTTATTAGTAGACAAGTTATAATATAATAAATTAGTACTCAAGCAGGACTTCACTAGTAGATTGTATTTGTAGATCTAAATTGGGAAATAAACAAAATATTATTATTATATTACTAATTAATTATTAGATCAAGCATAGATTAGAAATATTAGAAAGTGTAGCAAATTCAAAATTGTGTTCCCAAGTCCCAAGTCTAAGTTACAAGCTAAGTAGAGTAGATCTAGATCTAGTATTACTAGTAACTAAGTAAGTCTAAGTTAGTAAGTAAGTCCGTAGGTCTAACTCAGTAACTGTATTGTTAGATCTAAATAAATCTATCAACAAATAGTAAGTTGTTATCAAATCTAGATCAAGTAAAGTAGATCTAGATTAAATCTAATGATTAACTACAATTTCAACAATGAACACACTTTAAAAAGTAAATCCTAATAAGAAATCACAAGAGAATAACAAAATCACGTCAAATTTGAAAAATTAACACAAAAAAAAAAAATTCAATATGGCGGCTGAGACCTTCACCTTGGCCTCACAAAAAAAATGACAAAAAACATCATTTATACTAATATGCGTAATGAATATCTATCTGAAACTTTGTAGAAACCTGACTTATATGTTTATCTATCATACAAAAAAATAATAATTTAGTAATATAAAAGTTTTCATTAAAAAAATTACTTGGGAATGGTAACACTACTATATGGCATCAGTAAAAAACTACCAAGTAGGTACCTCATACTGACTCATAGTAATCGATACTTTACGTGATGAATACAAACATGAAATTTGGCACACATATAGAGCCATAATGTATCTATTAGGAAAACTTTTTCTTTTTAAGTAATATCTTATAGGACAGCTTATATAACATTTTAAAATGACCTCAATTTTTAGCTATATTTTGCTAAATACTGAGATTAAAGAAAAAAAAAAAAGCTGAACAAATAATGTTACTGAATGTCTAAGGAACTTACAACCATTCACACCAAGTGCGCATCTTTTCTATTAAAAGCATAATCGATTTCAAACCCAGGCCTATGTAAAAATTTATTAAAAAAACGATCTCAACTTTTCATGTCATTTTTTTAATTCGCAATTTCGGGATTTCCCCATACCTACTTATAATAAGGTGTTCATTTGTGATTTTGTGCTGACAGCTATTTCTATTTATAGATCTAAGCCTCTAATTCTATCATAATTTTCATAATCAATCTAGTCTAGAGACTAGACAGTCTAGATCTAGAATCTTGATGATTAATAGAATAAAATAGATCTAGATTTAGATCAAATAGATTCTAATAATGTAGAGATATCATAGCATAGTAAGAGTAGTCTAGATTTAGATCAATCTAATATTATCTATTTATATAATTATATTCTATACATTAAAAATTGATTTTAAAAGAATAAAAAATGAGATGAGACCATGCACCATGTCCATGGGCATAACATAATTATAATATTTAAGACTTTGTTATCCACAAGGCACAATCTATCTAGATCTATGAATTTCAATAGGGTTTGTTGCTGAACATATATGTGTCAGACGCGAATAGCCCAATTTTTCTGTAAAGGAAATTACAAAAGTCATTTCTTCTATATATCTTCTATATAAAATTCAAACACAGACCTATATATATTACAATAAATTTACGTTTTTGATTTCGAGTTTCGATTTATTTAGTGGTTACTGTTTTACTATTGCATACCAAGTATTAGAGTTTAGAAAAACCCAGTTTCTTTTCTTGTGCAATTGTACATATCATTTCTCTGTTAGTAAAGTCCTATATTTAGATCTATGATCTAATTCCAGTCTAGATTCATATAGGCCCTATAAAACTTGAATAGATCTAGTAATAGTATAGATTCTATCTTATGCTATTCCTATAGTCATTTTTTATTAGAATAAAGTATAGATATTAATAAAGACTAAAGTTGATTAATTATTAGATTATTATATATAGAATATAGACATAGGACATAGATCTAATAATTTAGGCTACCGTAATACATTTATCATAATCTATACTTAACTTAATGTACTTAACTAGATCTATAGATCTATCTATAATTTAGTCAATCTAGATCTATACAATATTCATTATAATATTTCTTCTTATTTAATAAGTTAGTACTTAGACTTAGATCTATTATAGTTTATAATAAATTTACTTTTCAATGCCTAGACCTAATAAAAAAATGCTAATGATTTCTAATGACTGTTTTTTTTTTATAGTAATAGGCCTACTAGATCTAGGTATCTAGACTTAACTTAAATCTAGTCTAAAATAATGACTGTCTAAGACTCGAGATGATTGAGACTTTCACATACAGATGTTGTTAGTAATACGGTTAATAATGTCGGCGGGCAAAAACCAAGGTTAGGAGGATACTTATTAGGGAACTCTTGTATGCTGATGATGCAGATTGTAGCTGACTCTGATATTCAGCTCCAGACCCTGGTTTACAAACTATCTGCTGCTTGCCAGAAGTTCGGCAACCTGCAACCGCAGCTGTGTATCAAGGATTGGCCTCTTTAGCCACACAAGAAGTCGCAAAGGGAAAACATTGTCTCACGAGACGTAAAATGCCACAGAGAGAATGTCGGCTGAAAGTAAACTGTATTCATATATAAAATTCTTTTTTTTTTGTACTAAAAAAAATAGGTGCCGGTACTCATGATAGATTGCTAACTTTCAACTACTAATAAATTAACAATTAACGTTGAAATACTATAAAAGTAATAATTTTTCCCGACATTGAAAAAAGGTGCCGGTACAAGTACCGGTGCGTACCATCACAAAAATATATGTATAACTCAATCTTCTTTCATTACATTTTTTTGCGGGGTTATTGCTACTTAATACATTGATACCGGATCGATTTATATAGGGCCTAAGTATACAAGCAGGATCTCAAGCATTGGATACATTTATTTTTTAAATACAAAGTTTTATGGAAGAGGCAATTATGGGCGCCCACAGGGATGTGCCTCTGAATTCTGAGTAGTCACGTTTTAGCCATTAAAAAATATTAATGAAATACTTCTTCCAGGTGTGTTTTTTTATTACGTAGATGTAGATTTAATCAGAATCCAGGCGACGCAGTATACTAGAGAAAGCCGAGAAGATCGAAAAGAGCTGGGAAACCATAAAAAAACAAAACAACTAGCAATAGACTGTGGAGAGTGACGTGTTTTTGTTGAGGTCATATGTTCTATGAGGAACCCAAAGAAATGATGATGATGAGGGGTTGTCACGGTCAAAGAAGATCTTTGAAGGTAGCTTGAGTAAAAGGTATCATATGCTACAGTGCAAGTGATCTTGGAAGATGCTTCTTTTGAATAAAGATCTCATGACCGTGACAGACATTCCTATGGTGATTTAACAGAAGGCAGGAGATCCGCTTGTCTTCCACTTCTAAGGTACACTGGTGTATGCAAACGCGACATAAAGCTCTTCAAAGTCGGCACTAACAGCTGGGAAAAAGTGGCACTGGATAGATCCACAAGAAAAGTACTACGTAACCTTTAAAAGAAAGTCCTCGATTGCAGATGCCAAGTAGAAATAATGGTGAAAAAACAAAGGATTGGCCTCTTTACTCACACAAGAAGTTAAAAGGAATAAAATCATTTAAAGTTTAAAATCATTAAAAAAAATTTTTTTTCTCTTCATGAAATTGTGTATCGAAAAATGCCGGGTACTTGAAATAAGCTAGTACTAAAAAAACAACACAGATCTTGGGTAAAATACTCATCAAATAAAGTACTGTAAATGTGCACTTTCCCGCGCTATTTTTAACTCTTTTTCTTTTTATAGCCTCTATATGATTTGATCTCAATCACCCGTATTTTTGTGCATAATTTTTTTCTCTATCAGGCACACTTATTATTATATCATAATAATGTCAGTTTAATTTATAAAGAGAACTGAAAAATGCAAAGTTATATAGGAAAAAAAGCCACTTCCGGCCCAATAGTTTTGAAAAACGATACGAAACGAAATAGCAGCAACAAACCCTATTGAATTATTTAACTTTTAATATATAATACTAGATCTAGATCTAAGTAAATCTAGTGATTATAGGCAAATCTAGACGACTAGATTAATAAAATGTCAATTGATAACATTCATTACTAGATTCTATAGATCTAGATCTAATATGGAGTTCGATCAATTCAATGAGCGATCACTGATCAAATCTAAGTCTAAAATAAGTCTAAACTGTAACTCTAGATAAGATTTTTTGGCTAGTTTTTTATACAGAGACATTACATAGATTTTTATACAGGATCAAGTCCTAAAAATATTCTTTTAAAATTAAAGTTGTTTATGCTGATATGATGGTGTTAAATGAAGCTTCAATCATGACTAAGAGCTTTTTTTTTTTCTTCGCAGACACAGAGAACATCATTCAGTTAGGGATGGGCATAACTGGAACATAATCTAGATATATTCTATATGATTTATGATGATATCGATCTTTATATATTTATTATATTATCAAGACTTGTGAAGTTATAATATTAAAAGTGTGACAGATTACCATACAGAGTTAGTTGCCAAGGCCAAAGCAAATAAATATTGACTAGATCTAGATCATAATAAGATAATATTCGATCTAGATCTAGTTGGAAGACACTTTAAACAGACCTGCCACAGAAGATGAGACACAATGGACAACGAGATAGATGAATAGATAGATCTAGGAGCATCTCATTTGAATTCTGGCAACACACTTAAGCACTTCGACCGCCAGGGACCAATAGGCTTCTGTTTCAAAACTTGATCGAGATTAGATTTAAAAAACGGCGGGATTGGTCAGTTTATCCGAGACATGCGCATTGTTTACACCCGGAACTAGATAGGGGGGGTGTAGATGACGTCACGCAAAAATTACCTTTTTTGACCCCCTCCCCCTTTGTCACAAATTCTCATACCCACCCCACCCCCCCTGCGTCACGTCGCAAAAAAAAAAAATTATTTCAAATTATTTATTTCTCGTCAATTTTTTTCCCAAAGAGGTTTCATGTGCTCATCCGTTCTGTTGTCACAGATTAATAGTATTAGTGACATTAACGTACTGTAGACAACAGTAACAACAATAAATTTAACAATTTTAAATTTTGTGACATCACAAAATCGCTACCCCCTCCCCCCTTGTCACATTTCCTCTTAGAGCGTGACGTCATTTACGAATGACCCCCATAGACCTATGCCTAGCTGTACACAGTTTGACGTTTAAATTACGCTGACCCGTGACCCCTCAACACACATACACACAATCTGCTGTGGTCGGCACACTCGCCATCCAAAGGAGAGAAAATATAAACAATACAAAATTGAAGTTAGATCAGAGTTTGTAGCCCTGAAAGCTTTATTGAAAGTACTGTCTCGCGACTACCGGTACCTTTGTCTTAGGCTGGGGGCCTACATCAAATTTAACTTAGTATCATACTAGGACTGGATTTACCTATAAGCAACACAACTACGGTCTGCGGGATTTTTCTGTGCACGGCCCAAATGTTTGGGGCTCATACCCATTGATCTCAGACAGACAACCTACTAGACTACATTCAAGAAGAACATTTTAAGACCCATCAGTTTAAAACTTTTAAAAATTAGTTTGTCATATTATCCCTCGTTTTTATGTTTGTAATGTTATCACAACGCCTTGAGTCTACATTTTTTTGTTTCTTAACAGCGCTTATTAATAAAATTACTATTATTATTATTATTATATAGAGCCCCAAAACATATTTAGCAATGACATTATCGGGACTTGGCCGGCTAGGGTTTAATTTGCATTGTTTTATTCTCAGCGCATTACGCGGCACATCCGAGTGTCTTTGCCTGTCAAAGACTGTTACGTCATCTCTTAGCGTCCTTGGCTACCGATAGATGATTGTTCAGTATGGCACAGTCTCTGTGCGTGGTTTCTTGCTGTTTGTGGTACTGTACCTTTTATTGCCCCTTTCAACTAGGAACGAGATCTGCCTTTAAGGTGTAAGCTGGAGATTCGAGCAGGGCTAGGTCCAATATTTTTCTGAGTGATGCGCTCTGATGAAGCCGCTAGATCTTGCTAAGGAATGTTGTATGTTGGCCGCTACTTTTATGCTTGTAGGCGCTATGTAAACACAACTCTGCTTGAGATGGGTGACGAATCTCGAGCCCCCTTCATAGGTAGCCAAGCCAAGATAAGTTCAAGCGTACTTAGCCTCTCGACCACGCTTCCCAGATGTGGCGACATATTCGATGGTTAGATTACACTAATAAATATGTCGTACGCAGAGTACCGGGATTGCGGAATAAAATGTCTTTGTCACTCAATTATTATGATTGTGTGTCCAATATATTACATGTTTCGGATGTTCCTCCTGAGATATTTTACTTCCTAGTCCAAATATTCATCAGGACTATGTGAGCGGGCAGGGTTTGAACCCGGGACCATCGAGAAATGCGAACGACAGTCCAGGACAGAAGACTCAAAAGTAAAGGGCACATTCCTCGTCCCATATGCTAGGACAAATTTGTACAAAAGCTCCTTCTACCGTAGCACTATTAGAGCATGGAATGGATTGCCTGAGCTAGCCAGGAAAACCTGTGACTTGGCAGAATGTAAGTCATTGGTTAATATGCATGACTGAATGAAAGCATGACGCGTAGGACGTAATCATCTTCTTTTTTGAAGTAACGTCTGTATTGTATAAGTCATAAGAATTAAGATATATAATATCTGCATCATAGACTCTCTCTCTTACCCTCTCACTCCCTCCCTCTCACTCACTCCTTCCCTCTCTCTCTCTCCCCTCTCTCTCTCTCTCTGTCTCTTTCTCTCTACAGTATCTCCCGTGGCTGCGTAGCCCCAGCTGTGACCTACATACCTTGCCACACCAGGGCAGATATAAATCACTAATTAACTAGCATAACTAGATTCTCACTGGCCGTATTTATATTTTCTTTCTAAGTAAAGTCTCTAATTCCTCAGATAAGACAGGCGCACAAGTTGTGGAAAATATGCAGGTCGCATTTGGGTTTGCTTGGCCACGTTAAATGCGCCCTTCACCTTTAGTCACATAATCTTCGGAATCAAAGACAAAGAGATGAGAATGTATGAAGTTACTATGGAGCAAGCAGCTTGTGATCTCTTATGATGTAACCATGGATGTAATCTTTTCTCACTGCTCGCTGCTACAGCACATCTGACCAGAGATTGATGTGCTGTTAATAAACAGCTACGTATCCATACTCGCCCCATCTCTTCATTTGCGTGTGGGTAAAAATGAAGGTGCGGGTCAACACATACGAAGTAGAGACAAATGGTCGGTCTGCACGACTGGTTTTTTAAGTCCCCGAGATTGTGGGCGCCTAGCTGGAACTCACAAAATTCACGGTCAGGTCTTAACTTGTATCAACTACATGTTGTAATAATGGAGAAAATTAATGGGGAATACATCAAACGATATATACTGATAGAACATCGCTATAAGACTTTTGTTAAAACTTAATTTGAGGAACTACTCAATGATAGCCAATATGTGTTCTCTCCCTTGTTTTTTTTTTTTTTTAGAATAACAAAAAAAAGTATCCTTTCAGGCCTCAGATGATGTAAAGGCCATCTGTTTTCAGGGCCGGATTTAAGGGAAATCAGGCCGAGATACAACGTCCATAAAAAAATAAAACAGAATTATATTTTTTGTCAAACATTTTATTCGTATTTTAATCTTACGTCTGCCGGCAACATTGTCGTGATTAAGAAGTGCCGGCTTCTTACATGCAAGCAACATTTTCGTGATTAAGAAGTGCCCGCTTCTTACATGCAGGCAACATTGTCGTGATTAAGAAGTGCCCGCTTCTTACATGCAGGCAAAATTGTCGCTGGCAACATAGTCGTGATTAAGAAGTGCCCGCTTCTTGCATGCAGGCAAATTGTCGCTGGCAACATAGTCGTGATTAAGAAGTGCCCGCTTCTTGCATGCAGGCAAAATTGTCGCTGGCAACATAGTCGTGATTAAGAAGTGCCCGCTTCTTGCATGCAGGCAAAATTGTCGCTGGCAACATTGTCGTGATTAAGAAGTGCCCGCTTCTTACATGCAGGCAAAATTGTCGCTGGCAACATTGTCGTGATTAAGAAGTGCCCGCTTCTTGCATGCAGGCAACATTGTCGCTGGCAACATTGTCGTGATTAAGAAGTGCCCGCTTCTTACATGCCCATAAGTCATAAATAATAACATGTACATATACTTCCGAATTTACGTCAGTGCGACTTTCAAAAGACTTAACGTCCACAAACTCAAGACTATGGGCCTACACTTTTTAAAACTAAAATATGCCTTGTAAATATTGTTCTTAAAATGAGATTAAATGTACAAGTAGGCCTACTATTTCTTTCTACTAAAATATGCCATCCTTTTGGATATAAGTACCGGTATTGTTATTCATAATATTCTAAAGTGAATCTTTTTAAAGTTTTTCGAAAAAGTGTAGGGGCCTCAACAAAATCCTGCCCCGGAACCTCCACATATTTAATCCGGCCCTGTCTATTTTAATACCCGACGCTTAACGATAATACCACGTGGCCAGCATAACAATCAAAGTCAAAGGTCTTGACCCCGCCCCATGCCAGGTAGCCATTAGAGTTGTGTAGACACATGTGTCATAATGATCACGAAATTAAACATACCAGTCTTCAGAAATTCTTGCTAGAGAACCATTGGAAGCCAAGTGCTTCTCCACACAGGTAATAATCCCCCCCCCCTTTTTTTGCAGTTTTTAGAGCGGATAAAACAAAATGGAGCTGGGAGGGGGTAGCTCATAGTGCACCCACCCGCCCACATTTTTTTTTTAAATTTAATTTGAGGAACTGCTCAATGATAGCCAATATGTTGTCTCTCCCTTGTTTTATTATTTACTTACAATTGATTGGTACACAGCCATAGATCTAAATTATGTGCCGAATATTTTTTTTCTTAATCTATGTTTTTCAGACATTTATTATAAACTTGTTATCTTGTTCCTGATTGGATATTATAACTCCCTCCAACCCCAGCGACGTCACTGACCCTCTGATTTGCTGGGCAACAAGAGTTGTCTACATGGATGTACATTTGAATACCTTATGAAGGTCAAGGTTATGGTTGGAGATCTCGTTGCATATTTTGTGTTGCTTTGCGAGAGACATGGAATCTTTCTAACCCAATCATAATACGATACCGCTACTACAATAAAATGAAAAAAGTTCATATTTTAAAATAGATTTATATTTCCCTGTGATGAGAAACCAAAAACTAAATTTTTAACATTGCAATAACAATTAGATCAATAGTATTACCCCCCTCCCAAGTCTAGTTTCTATAGACTAAATCTAGATCCATAACACTTAAAACAATCTTCCTCGATTGCCATTATAAAATTCTAAATAAAATTAATCTTGTTACTTACCCGCATCTTCTTTTCTTATATATTACAAGCGTTACTTCAAAAAGGAAGATAATTACGTCATATTGTGTATCAATCTAGTACCCAGCGTCTGCAGTCAACCGTGACCTCCCTGACCCATTTCCCGTTGGCTGTGAGTCAACCCCGGCAACGTGTCCTACAGCCCAAAAGTATCTCGTGCTTCTACACAGCCATCGCGTGTGTCCATTAGCGGTATCGCACGGGTTTCTCGTTAAAATAATGTCAACATTGGCAAGACTACAATGGGTCGGAAATAAGGGAAGTAATTCAAGACATTATAATAGGTCAATGAAGTCCTAATTCTGACCACTGAAAAAAAAATTGTTATGACAATACCACTAAGTTCTCAGTGCTTGCAAAGTCCTTCCTTCAGAGAAAAGTACCAGTAAAAAGAGAAGAGGCAGACAGAGAAATCAATTAGAAAACAATATTAAAAATGCTTGTCTTTGAAAGAGATTCTATTCAAAACAAAAGACAGAGACGGATGGGGGAGGAAGGTTGGCCGATCATGAGTGGTGCCCCAACGTGCTAACAGACCAATTGATAGGTGAAGGTCAATAAAGGCGCCACGACAAATGATGCACAGGCGCCTTGATAGGGATTAGTCTAATAGTCTATGGTCTAATCGAATTTAGGAACTTTAGGCACCGGATATTTAGGCACCTCGTATTTACGGATACTTAGGCACCGGATACTTAGGCACCCGGAAATTTAGGCACCCGGAAATTAAGGCACCGGATAATTAGGCATTTTTTGACAAGGCGGATAATTAGGCACCGGATAATTAGGCACCGGATAATTAGGCACTCTTTAATTAGCGACCTTAATTTTAAAAACAATTTTAAAATAATAACGTACATTTTATCCTTAGGCTATGGGCTATCGGTGACGTTATAAAAAAATAGCAACTATAATGATTCTAACTAAAGAAAAGCTGACAAAATAAAAAAAAAATGACAATCATGATAATGTGTGGAAAAATAATGACTCCGGATTAAGAGTCATTTTATAATATAGCCCTCACAGGATTCAGGGGACGGGAGGTAGAGATAATTCTCCGCTCATTGCTTCCCTCCATCACTAACCCATAAGGTTGACTGATGAGTTTTTTTTTATTGATGCTTTATGCAATTTGTGTAAATATTTAGTTACTAATGTAAATACTTTAGATTAAAAGTATGATAAAAAAAATATGTCGGGAAGTGTTGGCGATAAATATAAATATAATCGCAATCGTCCTCTGCTTGTGGGAAAGGGAGTCGTTGTCGTACTTTAAAAATGGGATGGGCGGGGTGGGGGCACACACTCCCACTTCAAGGAGAGGATTTTTCGCAGGCAGATGTAAACTGGTCATAAAATTTACGTAGGGAATCTTAAAGGGAAACTCCCATGGTTTTGACAATTTTTGATATAATATGTGTTTTGATTTACAGATAATGAATATATTATTCTTTTTTTTTTTAATTTACAAGAATAACTTTGTAGGCCTAATTTATGTTTTTCTGACATAATTTTTCTGCGCATCAAAAACGGTCAGATTTTCACGGAATTTCTGTGTGACGTCACAACGGTGCACTCAAATCTTAGGCTATAGATCTATAGATACTAATCCGAGTAGGCCTACCGGTACTTGTCTTCCGCGAATTTATTTTAAAACAAGCTCCCGAGGTAGATCTAGTCTAGATTTAAACTATGTATTAGACTCTAGGCATTTTTTTTTACTAGATCTAGAATTAACCCCAACTCCGAATACCAAATCATTATAATGATTTATAATGATTAACAGTAATCTTTAAAAGTATTATTAATACGTATATATACATTAATATACTGTTAATTTAGTCTGCAAAGGAAAAAAAAGGGTTGAGGTTGTATGAGAAGTGGTCGTCTCCTTTCCATCAAGACTAAAACTGAAAGATTTAAAAACTCCTTTGTCCCACTTTCGGTCAGATTGTATTACGAGGTCAGCTGCCGTCATCGAGAAGTACATACTATAGAAGTCAAATCCATGAAGCGTTAGTTGTGAATGTGTGTGTGTGTTCGTATGTGAATGTTGTTCGAATTTTTCATCAATATTGTTTTTTGTACAGTAGTTACGCTGAGGTTGTCAATTGTAATCAAACTGAATTTCCATTAGATTGGATCAATAAAATTATCTTGATCTTATTTGGTACTGTAACTTAGCCTGTATTGAACCAGTTGATGTACTTATACAGCTATTTCGGCTAATAGGCTCCGAGAAACTTTGACGACGACGTATTGTCATTTTTATTTCAATAGGCTATTGTGAATAGACATCTTGCGGCTTTGGGAAAACCCCGTGTCACCATATATCTATATATATAAATATAAAAAACCTTAGGAGTATTTTTTAAATTATTTTTTTTTAAAACCTGTGGTATAGCCCTTCCGTATAAGTCAAGTCTTGAAATGTGTATGGACAACTGTAGCTCTAATAGCACACTTTGTTCTTATGGAACGTCTAATTGGCTTCAATTTTCAGCGTGAGAGAGAAAACATAATATTACTAGTTTGTTTGTAAAATGTTTTACATGTTTCGGAAATTCCTTCAGAGTTGAAGATAGTTATTTCCTAGTCCAAACCTCCCGCAGGACGACGGGGGATGGGAGCGGGCAGGGTTTGAACCCGGGACCATCGGTAAATCGATACGACAGTCCAGCGTGCAAACCGCTCGACCAGGCAGCCATAGTGCGCGAGTGTTTTACTTTTTACTTGATTCTGTTAATGAAGAACAATTACCATACAAGTATATAAGGCAGATATAGGCCTACTGTATTGTTATTGTTACAGCGTAAGAGACGGATGAGCCCGTTAGCGTGATATATATGAGTTAACGGTACATATAGTATACCCGTTTATACCATTACGGCTAACTGCCCCGCGCATGACGCTCGCCCAGGGCCCAGCGCTCTGATAAGGACGCCCTAGCTTGTTTATAAACACATGGGGGTCAAGTTTATGGAAACCAGATCAGCATTGTACAAAGTTGTTAAAATGTAAAGTTGGTAAAATATAAGGGAAAAGCAGATAGTTTACTTTCATTGGGTAGTGTTGAAAGTTAGGGAAACCAGTATTGTTTTTTTTTTTTTTAAATTATGTGTGTGTGTGTTTGTTCAATCATGCATGTATGAGACTATTTTCTTTTTTCTTTATTTTTTCATTGTGAAGATTGGTACTGACAACAAGAGGAATGGAGGAATCATGCAGTTTTTAATTTTTCATAATTCGGAAATCCGAATTCAATAGATATACACGTTTTCAAGTTACATGAATTTAAGTTACTTCCTTTTTCCAGTCTATATTTATGTATGTCTATGTATATAACAGTAAGGGAGAATACTGCCTAATTGTCAGATAAATGGCAGTACTTAGCGGTTGCTTCCCTTATATAAGCTTTGTTTTGAAAAAGTTTTCTTTTTTTTTTTATTTCTTGTTTGCTGTTTAATAAGCTTTACAGCAAAAAAATAAATAAATTACAAACAGCATTCTTGTTTCTTTGTTTTATTAGTTATAATGTTTTAAACATACATAATCTTTCTTATGATATAAAAAAAATACCAGATTTTACAATGAACAAACAGTAGATAGCAATACACATGGAATACATTAGTTATTCCATTATGATTTTCAAAATATACATTTATAATATGTAATTGGGAACTGCAGGTTAGATTCAATAACACTGGCTTGAATGTAAAAATATAAAAGCATGCTGCCTACTGTAGCACACAAATTATTTTTATAATCTTTTGTCATCTTTTAGTCAACAATGTTTAAAATATGGCACAGTATTAAATAAAAAAAAATATTTAAATAAAAAAAAACATTGACAAGATATGCAATCACTCTAATTGTTTGTTAGTGAAATATTTAGATTTGCTAATAGGAAAGGCGGACTGATATCCTATAAATAATTTTTCACCTTCGCTATGTTAAAATTCTATTTCATAGAAACAGTCTATAGGTTTGTATTAAGAAAAACATCCCTTGTTCATCTTATGTTAATTTAAAGTAGATTAATAATGGCAAAGACTTTCCTCCAGGGAACAGTACCAGGAAAAAGAAGAGGCAGACAGAGAAAGCGATGGTAAGACAACATTAAAGAAAGAACGGCCCTTTCACTGAAAGAAGTTCTAATCAGGGCAAAGGATAGAGAGGAATGGAGAAAGACAGTCTTCAAGTCTTGCTTGGTGCCCCAACGGTCCACCAGACTAAGGGATAGGTAACAGGTAAATAATGTCAAGAACAAGCTAAATGTTTATTTTCTTTAAACATGGAATGTTCAGAAGGCATTGTTTGAACTTTCACATCCTTAGTTCCAAGTGTCTAACACATGGAAGAGACTACATAGAACTAGAAACAAGAAATAGAATCCCTCTAATGGCTTGTATTCAAAGATAAATGTTTCAGTATCTTGTGCATTGTTATCACAGAAAAACTGTACAAGTCACTAGGGTCCCCACGTTTGAATTAGAAGGAAGCTTGCTAGTATGTTAGCATATTACTCGATACTAATTTGTCATAACAAAGACTCTGATAGTAGATTGTTTAGACTTACACTGTGGCCTAGTTTCTTTTTTATATCTCAAAGATGAGCTCTATATTTAGGTATTTTTAAGCCCCAAGTTAATAAATCCCATCACGCAACTAACAGTCTGTTTAAATCCAAATTAATGCTTAAAACTTCACAGCCAATTTGAAAGGAATAATTTATAAAAGTTATGTTATAAAGGTTCTGTACTGAGAAATGGAGTGTCAAGAATTCAATTTACATTCTGTCTAAACAAAAAAAAAAAAAATTGAATATCTTAAGACTATGAAAGTAAAAGAAAAAAAAATTGCTAAAGCTAATTATGACGGATAAATGAAGTTAATTGCATTGACTTAGACAGTTATAAGATAGGACATAACAAAGAAGACTCTAGACACGCCATTGAAATTACTGAGAAGGTAAATTGTAGATAAATGGAGAAAAAGTTTAAGAAGGATGGCATATTGTTCCAGATTGGTTGAGGCTATAATAATGGATGAAATGGTGCTCACTTGCTGATGGAAAGAGAGATTTGGTGATAGCATAGCTTTGCATATGAACATTGTTAGTAGATAATCATGCTTTTGAGTACAAAAATTAACAAAGCTTTGCTTTTTTAAAATGTTAGACATGTAGGATTATTGCATGTATATATTTCGTATATGAAATGAATGAAATATTATTAGTAAATGTCTTAAATAAAATATAATACTATTAAAACTGAACTAACTGAAGTTAACTGAGAAAAATGTTATGAGAGTCAATGTCAATGTTCAATGAAGATAATAAAAAGAAAAGGAATTATCTTTGTCATTTAATAATAAATAATTATAGCTTTTATATAGCACTTCTTTCATGAATGCTCTGAGCACTATGGTCCAATCTCAGTTGTGGAACTGTAGGGGGTAGGGGTATCAGGGAGAAGGTTTTCAATGCTTCCTTTTGGCACTCAGTAAACACAACTTTGCTAGAGTTGGGTGTCAAACCTCAAGCCTCCTTGTAGGTAGCCAAGCCAAGTTCAAGCATACTTAGCCTCTCGACCCGTGCATCCAACAAATGTTATGCAGAGTCTTTGTTTCCTAGGTTATGATGAAAGGGAGCATTAATTGTTAGTCTTGTAGAATAATGCAAGATAAGTGACTCTGTCAAAATCTATGCCAAGAGCTAAAGTGACTCCAGGATGTCAGAGTGAGTTCAAATATCAGTTTATATTATTTCATCTCAAGTTGAATTAGTCTATAGGCTATTGTAATAAAACTTATATTTAGTTCTGTTCACAAAAGAAGTTTATTCAAGCTATTTTGAGTTTTATATTTTAAAATATAATACTTATACAGCGATATAATTGTCTACTAGAAATCTGGTGCTATAATTTAACAACTGACCACAACAATAAATAATGCACAAACCTTTTTTTTTTCAAATAAAACCAACTCTTGCTAGAGATTCTATCTAAAGCTTAATCAGAATCAGAGGACAAACCGGATGTAAAATTGACAAGATCTGTCTGCAACGTCTACTATGTAGGTATATGCCCAGTTACTGTTTTGTTATAATATTTAGAAATACTATGATAATGAGCTTATTTTTCTTATTACACAAAAATAATAAAAGAAAGTTTGATTGAGTGATTGATTGAATTCAGAATAATCAATTACTCAATGTTTTAGAGTGTGGTTCATAACAATTATGAAATTTTATTGAATTGCAGGTGAACACTTTTCATAAAATAAGCAAATCAAAATTGGTGCTTGTTATAAAAGAATCTGAATAGTGTCAAAACCATGACATATACATAAATTCATGTAAATTACATTCAAATCAATACCATTTGTAAAATATTAATGGCAGCAGGGTTTGTACAATTTTGAAGGATGTCACAAGCACAGAGCAAATGTTGAACAAATTTGTAAAAATTCCCTCCAAAAACATGATTTTTAAAATCCATAAAAAAAATAAGGACTACCTAAACATATCTGACATGGATCAAACTACTAAATTAACTCCTCGTAATATTGCAACAACATTTTCCCAATCTGATTTGAAGTTGGGCGTTTTCGAGGGTCCTGATCCCAAGCTTGCTGTATTAAATCTTTCCAGAACTGTGTTGGGGCATGCACCATTGTCAGACTAGGACGCCAGAGAGATTCTATAGCAACCTAAAAAAAAAATATTAAAAAAAAGCACATTATGCGTTACAAATGATCTCATTGTAAAAATTAATTATTAATATTGTTATAATATAAGTGACAAGGCCAACTCAACAAGACATATATTT
>JADKLZ010014029.1:0-17111 GCA_021533235.1 Biomphalaria straminea | reverse complement strand
AGAGTGCTCAGATTTAATTTATGGACCAGGCAAATTAAACTATTGGACAGAAGAAATCCATAACATGATGAAATTACTTTGGCAGTAGCTGTGGGGGAGTGATCATTCTGCAAGTAAATTAAAAGAACATGTCCTTTAAGACAAAGTTTATTTGTTTCTCCAGATCCAATTAGAGGGATATCATTGTAGCCTACTGTTCAAGTAAAGATTTTTATAAATCTAATTTCTCAAGATGTTTAGTGATAGATCTGGGTGAAATCTTCCTGCTTTTTGGCATTTTCATATGCTGATTGTATATGCACTATATTTTTATAATCTGAATATTTATTACTGAATAGTATATATCAATAAAATAAATTGAAGAATAAAATGTCACACTTAAGTCACTATTGAAATACAAATACACTAGCTGATCAAGCTATTGAATAGTTTAGTAGCTCAATTAGTAGTTGAGTTAGTAGAACTAAGTAGTTAGTAGTCTGCTGATGATACTGAGTGATATTTGTTATAAAACAAAAAAAGTCACACATCACAAGCGTGGTCGAGAGGCTAAGTGCGCTTGAACTTGGCCTGGCTTGGCTACCTAGAAGGGGGCTTGAGGTTCGACACCCGACTCGGGCAGAGTTGTGTTAATTGAGCGCAAAAACTAAGTAGGCAGCACGGAAAACCACTAGATACCCCCCCCCCCCACTGGTCCACAAATGAGATTGGACCAAAGCGCTCTGAGCATGCTATAAGCATGAAAGTAGCACTATATAAAGCTATAATAATAATATCACCACATTTATTAGTAGACAAGTTATAATATAATAAATTAGTACTCAAGCAGGACTTCACTAGTAGATTGTATTTGTAGATCTAAATTGGGAAATAAACAAAATATTATTATTATATTACTAATTAATTATTAGATCAAGCATAGATTAGAAATATTAGAAAGTGTAGCAAATTCAAAATTGTGTTCCCAAGTCCCAAGTCTAAGTTACAAGCTAAGTAGAGTAGATCTAGATCTAGTATTACTAGTAACTAAGTAAGTCTAAGTTAGTAAGTAAGTCCGTAGGTCTAACTCAGTAACTGTATTGTTAGATCTAAATAAATCTATCAACAAATAGTAAGTTGTTATCAAATCTAGATCAAGTAAAGTAGATCTAGATTAAATCTAATGATTAACTACAATTTCAACAATGAACACACTTTAAAAAGTAAATCCTAATAAGAAATCACAAGAGAATAACAAAATCACGTCAAATTTGAAAAATTAACACAAAAAAAAAAAATTCAATATGGCGGCTGAGACCTTCACCTTGGCCTCACAAAAAAAATGACAAAAAACATCATTTATACTAATATGCGTAATGAATATCTATCTGAAACTTTGTAGAAACCTGACTTATATGTTTATCTATCATACAAAAAAATAATAATTTAGTAATATAAAAGTTTTCATTAAAAAAATTACTTGGGAATGGTAACACTACTATATGGCATCAGTAAAAAACTACCAAGTAGGTACCTCATACTGACTCATAGTAATCGATACTTTACGTGATGAATACAAACATGAAATTTGGCACACATATAGAGCCATAATGTATCTATTAGGAAAACTTTTTCTTTTTAAGTAATATCTTATAGGACAGCTTATATAACATTTTAAAATGACCTCAATTTTTAGCTATATTTTGCTAAATACTGAGATTAAAGAAAAAAAAAAAAGCTGAACAAATAATGTTACTGAATGTCTAAGGAACTTACAACCATTCACACCAAGTGCGCATCTTTTCTATTAAAAGCATAATCGATTTCAAACCCAGGCCTATGTAAAAATTTATTAAAAAAACGATCTCAACTTTTCATGTCATTTTTTTAATTCGCAATTTCGGGATTTCCCCATACCTACTTATAATAAGGTGTTCATTTGTGATTTTGTGCTGACAGCTATTTCTATTTATAGATCTAAGCCTCTAATTCTATCATAATTTTCATAATCAATCTAGTCTAGAGACTAGACAGTCTAGATCTAGAATCTTGATGATTAATAGAATAAAATAGATCTAGATTTAGATCAAATAGATTCTAATAATGTAGAGATATCATAGCATAGTAAGAGTAGTCTAGATTTAGATCAATCTAATATTATCTATTTATATAATTATATTCTATACATTAAAAATTGATTTTAAAAGAATAAAAAATGAGATGAGACCATGCACCATGTCCATGGGCATAACATAATTATAATATTTAAGACTTTGTTATCCACAAGGCACAATCTATCTAGATCTATGAATTTCAATAGGGTTTGTTGCTGAACATATATGTGTCAGACGCGAATAGCCCAATTTTTCTGTAAAGGAAATTACAAAAGTCATTTCTTCTATATATCTTCTATATAAAATTCAAACACAGACCTATATATATTACAATAAATTTACGTTTTTGATTTCGAGTTTCGATTTATTTAGTGGTTACTGTTTTACTATTGCATACCAAGTATTAGAGTTTAGAAAAACCCAGTTTCTTTTCTTGTGCAATTGTACATATCATTTCTCTGTTAGTAAAGTCCTATATTTAGATCTATGATCTAATTCCAGTCTAGATTCATATAGGCCCTATAAAACTTGAATAGATCTAGTAATAGTATAGATTCTATCTTATGCTATTCCTATAGTCATTTTTTATTAGAATAAAGTATAGATATTAATAAAGACTAAAGTTGATTAATTATTAGATTATTATATATAGAATATAGACATAGGACATAGATCTAATAATTTAGGCTACCGTAATACATTTATCATAATCTATACTTAACTTAATGTACTTAACTAGATCTATAGATCTATCTATAATTTAGTCAATCTAGATCTATACAATATTCATTATAATATTTCTTCTTATTTAATAAGTTAGTACTTAGACTTAGATCTATTATAGTTTATAATAAATTTACTTTTCAATGCCTAGACCTAATAAAAAAATGCTAATGATTTCTAATGACTGTTTTTTTTTTATAGTAATAGGCCTACTAGATCTAGGTATCTAGACTTAACTTAAATCTAGTCTAAAATAATGACTGTCTAAGACTCGAGATGATTGAGACTTTCACATACAGATGTTGTTAGTAATACGGTTAATAATGTCGGCGGGCAAAAACCAAGGTTAGGAGGATACTTATTAGGGAACTCTTGTATGCTGATGATGCAGATTGTAGCTGACTCTGATATTCAGCTCCAGACCCTGGTTTACAAACTATCTGCTGCTTGCCAGAAGTTCGGCAACCTGCAACCGCAGCTGTGTATCAAGGATTGGCCTCTTTAGCCACACAAGAAGTCGCAAAGGGAAAACATTGTCTCACGAGACGTAAAATGCCACAGAGAGAATGTCGGCTGAAAGTAAACTGTATTCATATATAAAATTCTTTTTTTTTTGTACTAAAAAAAATAGGTGCCGGTACTCATGATAGATTGCTAACTTTCAACTACTAATAAATTAACAATTAACGTTGAAATACTATAAAAGTAATAATTTTTCCCGACATTGAAAAAAGGTGCCGGTACAAGTACCGGTGCGTACCATCACAAAAATATATGTATAACTCAATCTTCTTTCATTACATTTTTTTGCGGGGTTATTGCTACTTAATACATTGATACCGGATCGATTTATATAGGGCCTAAGTATACAAGCAGGATCTCAAGCATTGGATACATTTATTTTTTAAATACAAAGTTTTATGGAAGAGGCAATTATGGGCGCCCACAGGGATGTGCCTCTGAATTCTGAGTAGTCACGTTTTAGCCATTAAAAAATATTAATGAAATACTTCTTCCAGGTGTGTTTTTTTATTACGTAGATGTAGATTTAATCAGAATCCAGGCGACGCAGTATACTAGAGAAAGCCGAGAAGATCGAAAAGAGCTGGGAAACCATAAAAAAACAAAACAACTAGCAATAGACTGTGGAGAGTGACGTGTTTTTGTTGAGGTCATATGTTCTATGAGGAACCCAAAGAAATGATGATGATGAGGGGTTGTCACGGTCAAAGAAGATCTTTGAAGGTAGCTTGAGTAAAAGGTATCATATGCTACAGTGCAAGTGATCTTGGAAGATGCTTCTTTTGAATAAAGATCTCATGACCGTGACAGACATTCCTATGGTGATTTAACAGAAGGCAGGAGATCCGCTTGTCTTCCACTTCTAAGGTACACTGGTGTATGCAAACGCGACATAAAGCTCTTCAAAGTCGGCACTAACAGCTGGGAAAAAGTGGCACTGGATAGATCCACAAGAAAAGTACTACGTAACCTTTAAAAGAAAGTCCTCGATTGCAGATGCCAAGTAGAAATAATGGTGAAAAAACAAAGGATTGGCCTCTTTACTCACACAAGAAGTTAAAAGGAATAAAATCATTTAAAGTTTAAAATCATTAAAAAAAATTTTTTTTCTCTTCATGAAATTGTGTATCGAAAAATGCCGGGTACTTGAAATAAGCTAGTACTAAAAAAACAACACAGATCTTGGGTAAAATACTCATCAAATAAAGTACTGTAAATGTGCACTTTCCCGCGCTATTTTTAACTCTTTTTCTTTTTATAGCCTCTATATGATTTGATCTCAATCACCCGTATTTTTGTGCATAATTTTTTTCTCTATCAGGCACACTTATTATTATATCATAATAATGTCAGTTTAATTTATAAAGAGAACTGAAAAATGCAAAGTTATATAGGAAAAAAAGCCACTTCCGGCCCAATAGTTTTGAAAAACGATACGAAACGAAATAGCAGCAACAAACCCTATTGAATTATTTAACTTTTAATATATAATACTAGATCTAGATCTAAGTAAATCTAGTGATTATAGGCAAATCTAGACGACTAGATTAATAAAATGTCAATTGATAACATTCATTACTAGATTCTATAGATCTAGATCTAATATGGAGTTCGATCAATTCAATGAGCGATCACTGATCAAATCTAAGTCTAAAATAAGTCTAAACTGTAACTCTAGATAAGATTTTTTGGCTAGTTTTTTATACAGAGACATTACATAGATTTTTATACAGGATCAAGTCCTAAAAATATTCTTTTAAAATTAAAGTTGTTTATGCTGATATGATGGTGTTAAATGAAGCTTCAATCATGACTAAGAGCTTTTTTTTTTTCTTCGCAGACACAGAGAACATCATTCAGTTAGGGATGGGCATAACTGGAACATAATCTAGATATATTCTATATGATTTATGATGATATCGATCTTTATATATTTATTATATTATCAAGACTTGTGAAGTTATAATATTAAAAGTGTGACAGATTACCATACAGAGTTAGTTGCCAAGGCCAAAGCAAATAAATATTGACTAGATCTAGATCATAATAAGATAATATTCGATCTAGATCTAGTTGGAAGACACTTTAAACAGACCTGCCACAGAAGATGAGACACAATGGACAACGAGATAGATGAATAGATAGATCTAGGAGCATCTCATTTGAATTCTGGCAACACACTTAAGCACTTCGACCGCCAGGGACCAATAGGCTTCTGTTTCAAAACTTGATCGAGATTAGATTTAAAAAACGGCGGGATTGGTCAGTTTATCCGAGACATGCGCATTGTTTACACCCGGAACTAGATAGGGGGGGTGTAGATGACGTCACGCAAAAATTACCTTTTTTGACCCCCTCCCCCTTTGTCACAAATTCTCATACCCACCCCACCCCCCCTGCGTCACGTCGCAAAAAAAAAAAATTATTTCAAATTATTTATTTCTCGTCAATTTTTTTCCCAAAGAGGTTTCATGTGCTCATCCGTTCTGTTGTCACAGATTAATAGTATTAGTGACATTAACGTACTGTAGACAACAGTAACAACAATAAATTTAACAATTTTAAATTTTGTGACATCACAAAATCGCTACCCCCTCCCCCCTTGTCACATTTCCTCTTAGAGCGTGACGTCATTTACGAATGACCCCCATAGACCTATGCCTAGCTGTACACAGTTTGACGTTTAAATTACGCTGACCCGTGACCCCTCAACACACATACACACAATCTGCTGTGGTCGGCACACTCGCCATCCAAAGGAGAGAAAATATAAACAATACAAAATTGAAGTTAGATCAGAGTTTGTAGCCCTGAAAGCTTTATTGAAAGTACTGTCTCGCGACTACCGGTACCTTTGTCTTAGGCTGGGGGCCTACATCAAATTGAACTTAGTATCATACTAGGACTGGATTTACCTATAAGCAACACAACTACGGTCTGCGGGATTTTTCTGTGCACGGCCCAAATGTTTGGGGCTCATACCCATTGACAGACAACCTACTAGACTACATTCAAGAAGAACATTTTAAGACCCATAAGTTTAAAACTTTTAAAAATTAGTTTGTCATATTATCCCTCGTTTTTATGTTTGTAATGTTATCACAACGCCTTGAGTCTACATTTTTTTGTTTCTTAACAGCGCTTATTAATAAAATTACTATTATTATTATTATTATATAGAGCCCCAAAACATATTTAGCAATGACATTATCGGGACTTGGCCGGCTAGGGTTTAATTTGCATTGTTTTATTCTCAGCGCATTACGCGGCACATCCGAGTGTCTTTGCCTGTCAAAGACTGTTACGTCATCTCTTAGCGTCCTTGGCTACCGATAGATGATTGTTCAGTATGGCACAGTCTCTGTGCGTGGTTTCTTGCTGTTTGTGGTACTGTACCTTTTATTGCCCCTTTCAACTAGGAACGAGATCTGCCTTTAAGGTGTAAGCTGGAGATTCGAGCAGGGCTAGGTCCAATATTTTTCTGAGTGATGCGCTCTGATGAAGCCGCTAGATCTTGCTAAGGAATGTTGTATGTTGGCCGCTACTTTTATGCTTGTAGGCGCTATGTAAACACAACTCTGCTTGAGATGGGTGACGAATCTCGAGCCCCCTTCATAGGTAGCCAAGCCAAGATAAGTTCAAGCGTACTTAGCCTCTCGACCACGCTTCCCAGATGTGGCGACATATTCGATGGTTAGATTACACTAATAAATATGTCGTACGCAGAGTACCGGGATTGCGGAATAAAATGTCTTTGTCACTCAATTATTATGATTGTGTGTCCAATATATTACATGTTTCGGATGTTCCTCCTGAGATATTTTACTTCCTAGTCCAAATATTCATCAGGACTATGTGAGCGGGCAGGGTTTGAACCCGGGACCATCGAGAAATGCGAACGACAGTCCAGGACAGAAGACTCAAAAGTAAAGGGCACATTCCTCGTCCCATATGCTAGGACAAATTTGTACAAAAGCTCCTTCTACCGTAGCACTATTAGAGCATGGAATGGATTGCCTGAGCTAGCCAGGAAAACCTGTGACTTGGCAGAATGTAAGTCATTGGTTAATATGCATGACTGAATGAAAGCATGACGCGTAGGACGTAATCATCTTCTTTTTTGAAGTAACGTCTGTATTGTATAAGTCATAAGAATTAAGATATATAATATCTGCATCATAGACTCTCTCTCTTACCCTCTCACTCCCTCCCTCTCACTCACTCCTTCCCTCTCTCTCTCTCCCCTCTCTCTCTCTCTCTGTCTCTTTCTCTCTACAGTATCTCCCGTGGCTGCGTAGCCCCAGCTGTGACCTACATACCTTGCCACACCAGGGCAGATATAAATCACTAATTAACTAGCATAACTAGATTCTCACTGGCCGTATTTATATTTTCTTTCTAAGTAAAGTCTCTAATTCCTCAGATAAGACAGGCGCACAAGTTGTGGAAAATATGCAGGTCGCATTTGGGTTTGCTTGGCCACGTTAAATGCGCCCTTCACCTTTAGTCACATAATCTTCGGAATCAAAGACAAAGAGATGAGAATGTATGAAGTTACTATGGAGCAAGCAGCTTGTGATCTCTTATGATGTAACCATGGATGTAATCTTTTCTCACTGCTCGCTGCTACAGCACATCTGACCAGAGATTGATGTGCTGTTAATAAACAGCTACGTATCCATACTCGCCCCATCTCTTCATTTGCGTGTGGGTAAAAATGAAGGTGCGGGTCAACACATACGAAGTAGAGACAAATGGTCGGTCTGCACGACTGGTTTTTTAAGTCCCCGAGATTGTGGGCGCCTAGCTGGAACTCACAAAATTCACGGTCAGGTCTTAACTTGTATCAACATGTTGTAATAATGGAGAAAATTAATGGGGAATACATCAAACGATATATACTGATAGAACATCGCTATAAGACTTTTGTTAAAACTTAATTTGAGGAACTACTCAATGATAGCCAATATGTGTTCTCTCCCTTTTTTTTTTTTTTTTTAGAATAACAAAAAAGTATCCTTTCAGGCCTCAGATGATGTAAAGGCCATCTGTTTTCAGGGCCGGATTTAAGGGAAATCAGGCCGAGATACAACGTCCATAAAAAAATAAAACAGAATTATATTTTTTGTCAAACATTTTATTCGTATTTTAATCTTACGTCTGCCGGCAACATTGTCGTGATTAAGAAGTGCCGGCTTCTTACATGCAAGCAACATTTTCGTGATTAAGAAGTGCCCGCTTCTTACATGCAGGCAACATTGTCGTGATTAAGAAGTGCCCGCTTCTTACATGCAGGCAAAATTGTCGCTGGCAACATAGTCGTGATTAAGAAGTGCCCGCTTCTTGCATGCAGGCAAATTGTCGCTGGCAACATAGTCGTGATTAAGAAGTGCCCGCTTCTTGCATGCAGGCAAAATTGTCGCTGGCAACATTGTCGTGATTAAGAAGTGCCCGCTTCTTACATGCAGGCAAAATTGTCGCTGGCAACATTGTCGTGATTAAGAAGTGCCCGCTTCTTGCATGCAGGCAACATTGTCGCTGGCAACATTGTCGTGATTAAGAAGTGCCCGCTTCTTACATGCCCATAAGTCATAAATAATAACATGTACATATACTTCCGAATTTACGTCAGTGCGACTTTCAAAAGACTTAACGTCCACAAACTCAAGACTATGGGCCTACACTTTTTAAAACTAAAATATGCCTTGTAAATATTGTTCTTAAAATGAGATTAAATGTACAAGTAGGCCTACTATTTCTTTCTACTAAAATATGCCATCCTTTTGGATATAAGTACCGGTATTGTTATTCATAATATTCTAAAGTGAATCTTTTTAAAGTTTTTCGAAAAAGTGTAGGGGCCTCAACAAAATCCTGCCCCGGAACCTCCACATATTTAATCCGGCCCTGTCTATTTTAATACCCGACGCTTAACGATAATACCACGTGGCCAGCATAACAATCAAAGTCAAAGGTCTTGACCCCGCCCCATGCCAGGTAGCCATTAGAGTTGTGTAGACACATGTGTCATAATGATCACGAAATTAAACATACCAGTCTTCAGAAATTCTTGCTAGAGAACCATTGGAAGCCAAGTGCTTCTCCACACAGGTAATAATCCCCCCCCCCTTTTTTTGCAGTTTTTAGAGCGGATAAAACAAAATGGAGCTGGGAGGGGGTAGCTCATAGTGCACCCACCCGCCCACATTTTTTTTTTAAATTTAATTTGAGGAACTGCTCAATGATAGCCAATATGTTGTCTCTCCCTTGTTTTATTATTTACTTACAATTGATTGGTACACAGCCATAGATCTAAATTATGTGCCGAATATTTTTTTTCTTAATCTATGTTTTTCAGACATTTATTATAAACTTGTTATCTTGTTCCTGATTGGATATTATAACTCCCTCCAACCCCAGCGACGTCACTGACCCTCTGATTTGCTGGGCAACAAGAGTTGTCTACATGGATGTACATTTGAATACCTTATGAAGGTCAAGGTTATGGTTGGAGATCTCGTTGCATATTTTGTGTTGCTTTGCGAGAGACATGGAATCTTTCTAACCCAATCATAATACGATACCGCTACTACAATAAAATGAAAAAAGTTCATATTTTAAAATAGATTTATATTTCCCTGTGATGAGAAACCAAAAACTAAATTTTTAACATTGCAATAACAATTAGATCAATAGTATTACCCCCCTCCCAAGTCTAGTTTCTATAGACTAAATCTAGATCCATAACACTTAAAACAATCTTCCTCGATTGCCATTATAAAATTCTAAATAAAATTAATCTTGTTACTTACCCGCATCTTCTTTTCTTATATATTACAAGCGTTACTTCAAAAAGGAAGATAATTACGTCATATTGTGTATCAATCTAGTACCCAGCGTCTGCAGTCAACCGTGACCTCCCTGACCCATTTCCCGTTGGCTGTGAGTCAACCCCGGCAACGTGTCCTACAGCCCAAAAGTATCTCGTGCTTCTACACAGCCATCGCGTGTGTCCATTAGCGGTATCGCACGGGTTTCTCGTTAAAATAATGTCAACATTGGCAAGACTACAATGGGTCGGAAATAAGGGAAGTAATTCAAGACATTATAATAGGTCAATGAAGTCCTAATTCTGACCACTGAAAAAAAAATTGTTATGACAATACCACTAAGTTCTCAGTGCTTGCAAAGTCCTTCCTTCAGAGAAAAGTACCAGTAAAAAGAGAAGAGGCAGACAGAGAAATCAATTAGAAAACAATATTAAAAATGCTTGTCTTTGAAAGAGATTCTATTCAAAACAAAAGACAGAGACGGATGGGGGAGGAAGGTTGGCCGATCATGAGTGGTGCCCCAACGTGCTAACAGACCAATTGATAGGTGAAGGTCAATAAAGGCGCCACGACAAATGATGCACAGGCGCCTTGATAGGGATTAGTCTAATAGTCTATGGTCTAATCGAATTTAGGAACTTTAGGCACCGGATATTTAGGCACCTCGTATTTACGGATACTTAGGCACCGGATACTTAGGCACCCGGAAATTTAGGCACCCGGAAATTAAGGCACCGGATAATTAGGCATTTTTTGACAAGGCGGATAATTAGGCACCGGATAATTAGGCACCGGATAATTAGGCACTCTTTAATTAGCGACCTTAATTTTAAAAACAATTTTAAAATAATAACGTACATTTTATCCTTAGGCTATGGGCTATCGGTGACGTTATAAAAAAATAGCAACTATAATGATTCTAACTAAAGAAAAGCTGACAAAATAAAAAAAAAATGACAATCATGATAATGTGTGGAAAAATAATGACTCCGGATTAAGAGTCATTTTATAATATAGCCCTCACAGGATTCAGGGGACGGGAGGTAGAGATAATTCTCCGCTCATTGCTTCCCTCCATCACTAACCCATAAGGTTGACTGATGAGTTTTTTTTTATTGATGCTTTATGCAATTTGTGTAAATATTTAGTTACTAATGTAAATACTTTAGATTAAAAGTATGATAAAAAAAATATGTCGGGAAGTGTTGGCGATAAATATAAATATAATCGCAATCGTCCTCTGCTTGTGGGAAAGGGAGTCGTTGTCGTACTTTAAAAATGGGATGGGCGGGGTGGGGGCACACACTCCCACTTCAAGGAGAGGATTTTTCGCAGGCAGATGTAAACTGGTCATAAAATTTACGTAGGGAATCTTAAAGGGAAACTCCCATGGTTTTGACAATTTTTGATATAATATGTGTTTTGATTTACAGATAATGAATATATTATTCTTTTTTTTTTTAATTTACAAGAATAACTTTGTAGGCCTAATTTATGTTTTTCTGACATAATTTTTCTGCGCATCAAAAACGGTCAGATTTTCACGGAATTTCTGTGTGACGTCACAACGGTGCACTCAAATCTTAGGCTATAGATCTATAGATACTAATCCGAGTAGGCCTACCGGTACTTGTCTTCCGCGAATTTATTTTAAAACAAGCTCCCGAGGTAGATCTAGTCTAGATTTAAACTATGTATTAGACTCTAGGCATTTTTTTTTACTAGATCTAGAATTAACCCCAACTCCGAATACCAAATCATTATAATGATTTATAATGATTAACAGTAATCTTTAAAAGTATTATTAATACGTATATATACATTAATATACTGTTAATTTAGTCTGCAAAGGAAAAAAAAGGGTTGAGGTTGTATGAGAAGTGGTCGTCTCCTTTCCATCAAGACTAAAACTGAAAGATTTAAAAACTCCTTTGTCCCACTTTCGGTCAGATTGTATTACGAGGTCAGCTGCCGTCATCGAGAAGTACATACTATAGAAGTCAAATCCATGAAGCGTTAGTTGTGAATGTGTGTGTGTGTTCGTATGTGAATGTTGTTCGAATTTTTCATCAATATTGTTTTTTGTACAGTAGTTACGCTGAGGTTGTCAATTGTAATCAAACTGAATTTCCATTAGATTGGATCAATAAAATTATCTTGATCTTATTTGGTACTGTAACTTAGCCTGTATTGAACCAGTTGATGTACTTATACAGCTATTTCGGCTAATAGGCTCCGAGAAACTTTGACGACGACGTATTGTCATTTTTATTTCAATAGGCTATTGTGAATAGACATCTTGCGGCTTTGGGAAAACCCCGTGTCACCATATATCTATATATATAAATATAAAAAACCTTAGGAGTATTTTTTAAATTATTTTTTTTTAAAACCTGTGGTATAGCCCTTCCGTATAAGTCAAGTCTTGAAATGTGTATGGACAACTGTAGCTCTAATAGCACACTTTGTTCTTATGGAACGTCTAATTGGCTTCAATTTTCAGCGTGAGAGAGAAAACATAATATTACTAGTTTGTAGAGTTGAAGATAGTTATTTCCTAGTCCAAACCTCCCGCAGGACGACGGGGGATGGGAGCGGGCAGGGTTTGAACTGTTGAACCCGGGACCATCGGTAAATCGATACGACAGTCCAGCGTGCAAACCGCTCGACCAGGCAGCCATAGTGCGCGAGTGTTTTACTTTTTACTTGATTCTGTTAATGAAGAACAATTACCATACAAGTATATAAGGCAGATATAGGCCTACTGTATTGTTATTGTTACAGCGTAAGAGACGGATGAGCCCGTTAGCGTGATATATATGAGTTAACGGTACATATAGTATACCCGTTTATACCATTACGGCTAACTGCCCCGCGCATGACGCTCGCCCAGGGCCCAGCGCTCTGATAAGGACGCCCTAGCTTGTTTATAAACACATGGGGGTCAAGTTTATGGAAACCAGATCAGCATTGTACAAAGTTGTTAAAATGTAAAGTTGGTAAAATATAAGGGAAAAGCAGATAGTTTACTTTCATTGGGTAGTGTTGAAAGTTAGGGAAACCAGTATTGTTTTTTTTTTTTTTAAATTATGTGTGTGTGTGTTTGTTCAATCATGCATGTATGAGACTATTTTCTTTTTTCTTTATTTTTTCATTGTGAAGATTGGTACTGACAACAAGAGGAATGGAGGAATCATGCAGTTTTTAATTTTTCATAATTCGGAAATCCGAATTCAATAGATATACACGTTTTCAAGTTACATGAATTTAAGTTACTTCCTTTTTCCAGTCTATATTTATGTATGTCTATGTATATAACAGTAAGGGAGAATACTGCCTAATTGTCAGATAAATGGCAGTACTTAGCGGTTGCTTCCCTTATATAAGCTTTGTTTTGAAAAAGTTTTCTTTTTTTTTTTATTTCTTGTTTGCTGTTTAATAAGCTTTACAGCAAAAAAATAAATAAATTACAAACAGCATTCTTGTTTCTTTGTTTTATTAGTTATAATGTTTTAAACATACATAATCTTTCTTATGATATAAAAAAAATACCAGATTTTACAATGAACAAACAGTAGATAGCAATACACATGGAATACATTAGTTATTCCATTATGATTTTCAAAATATACATTTATAATATGTAATTGGGAACTGCAGGTTAGATTCAATAACACTGGCTTGAATGTAAAAATATAAAAGCATGCTGCCTACTGTAGCACACAAATTATTTTTATAATCTTTTGTCATCTTTTAGTCAACAATGTTTAAAATATGGCACAGTATTAAATAAAAAAAAATATTTAAATAAAAAAAAACATTGACAAGATATGCAATCACTCTAATTGTTTGTTAGTGAAATATTTAGATTTGCTAATAGGAAAGGCGGACTGATATCCTATAAATAATTTTTCACCTTCGCTATGTTAAAATTCTATTTCATAGAAACAGTCTATAGGTTTGTATTAAGAAAAACATCCCTTGTTCATCTTATGTTAATTTAAAGTAGATTAATAATGGCAAAGACTTTCCTCCAGGGAACAGTACCAGGAAAAAGAAGAGGCAGACAGAGAAAGCGATGGTAAGACAACATTAAAGAAAGAACGGCCCTTTCACTGAAAGAAGTTCTAATCAGGGCAAAGGATAGAGAGGAATGGAGAAAGACAGTCTTCAAGTCTTGCTTGGTGCCCCAACGGTCCACCAGACTAAGGGATAGGTAACAGGTAAATAATGTCAAGAACAAGCTAAATGTTTATTTTCTTTAAACATGGAATGTTCAGAAGGCATTGTTTGAACTTTCACATCCTTAGTTCCAAGTGTCTAACACATGGAAGAGACTACATAGAACTAGAAACAAGAAATAGAATCCCTCTAATGGCTTGTATTCAAAGATAAATGTTTCAGTATCTTGTGCATTGTTATCATAGAAAAACTGTACAAGTCACTAGGGTCTACACGTTTGAATTAGAAGGAAGCTTGCTAGTATGTTAGCATATTACTCGATACTAATTTGTCATAACAAAGACTCTGATAGTAGATTGTTTAGACTTACACTGTGGCCTAGTTTCTTTTTTTATATCTCAAAGATGAGCTCTATATTTAGGTATTTTTAAGTCCCAAGTTAATAAATCCCATCACGCAACTAACAGTCTGTTTAAATCCAAATTAATGCTTAAAACTTCGCAGCCAATTTGAAAGGAATAATTTATAAAAGTTATGTTATAAATGTTTTGTACTGAGAAATGGAGTGTCAAGAATTCAATTTACATTCTGTCTAAAAAAAAAAATAAAAAAATTGAATATCTTAAGACTATGAAAGTAAAAGAAAAAAACATTGCTAAAGCTAATTATGACGGATAAATGAAGTTAATTGCATTGACTTAGACAGTTATAAGATAGGACATAACAAAGAAGACTCTAGACACGCCATTGGAATTACTGAGAAGATAAATTGTAGATAAATGGAGAAAAAGTTTAAGAAGGATGGCATATTGTTCCAGATTGGTTGAGGCTATAATAATGGATGAAATGGTGCTCACTTGCTGATGGAAAGAGAGATTTGGTGATAGCATAGCTTTGCATATGAACATTGTTAGTAGATAATCATGCTTTTGAGTACAAAAATTAACAAAGCTTTGCTTTTTTAAAATGTTAGACATGTAGGATTATTGCATGTATATATTTCGTATATGAAATGAATGAAATATTATTAGTAAATGTCTTAACAACTAAAATATAATACCTACTATTAAAACTGAACTAACTGAAGTTAAGTGAGAAAAATGTTATGAGAGTCAATGTCAATGTTCAATGAAGATAATAAAAAGAAAAGGAATTATTTTTGTCATTTAATAATAAATAATTATAGCTTTTATATAGCACTTCTTTCATGCTTATAGAATGCTCTGAGCACTATGGTCCAATCTCAGTTGTGGAAATGTAGGGGGTAGGGGTATCAGGGAGAAGGTTTTCAATGCTTCCTTTTGGCACTCAGTAAACACAACTTTGCTCGAGTCGGGTGTCAAACCTCAAGCCTCCTTGTAGGTAGCCAAGCCAAGTTCAAGCATACTTAGCCTCTCGACCCGTGCATCCAACAAATGTTATGCAGAGTCTTTGTTTCCTAGGTTATGATGAAAGGGAGCATTAATTGTTAGTCTTGTAGAATAATGCAAGATAAGTGACTCTGTCAAAATCTATGCCAAGAGCTAAAGTGACTCCAGGATGTCAGAGTGAGTTCAAATATCAGTTTATATTATTTCATCTCAAGTTGAATTAGTCTATAGGCTATTGTAATAAAACTTATATTTAGTTCTGTTCACAAAAGAAGTTTATTCAAGCTATTTTGAGTTTTATATTTTAAAATATAATACTTATACAGCGATATAATAATAATAGGCTAGTCTTCGAGTCAGAAGATTAGTGAGGAATACAGTGTTTCCCGTGGCTGTGCAGTCCCAGCTGTGACCTACATATTTTGCCACATCCAGTGCAAGCAAAACCATTGTCTACTAGAAATCTGGTGCTATAATTTAACAACTGACCACAACAATAAATAATGCACAAACCTTTTTTTTTTTTTTCAAATAAAACCAACTCTTGCTAGAGATTCTATCTAAAGCTTAATCAGAATCAGAGGACAAACCGGATGTAAAATTGACAAGATCTGTCTGCAACGTCTAGGCTACTATGTAGGTATATGCCCAGTCACTGTTTTGTTATAATATTTAGAAATACTATGATGATGAGCTTATTTTTCTTATTACACAAAAATAATAAAAGAAAGTTTGATTGAGTGATTGATTGAATTCAGAATAATCAATTACTCAATGTTTTAGAGTGTGGTTCATAACAATTATGAAATTTTTATGAATTGCAGGTGAACACTTTTCATAAAATAAGCAAATCAAAATTGGTGCTTGTTATAAAAGAATCTGAATAGTGTCAAAACCATGACATATACATAAATTCATGTAAATTACATTCAAATCAATACCATTTGTAAAATATTAATGGCAGCAGGGTTTGTACAATTTTGAAGGATGTCACAAGCACAGAGCAAATGTTGAACAAATTTGTAAAAATTCCCTCCAAAAACATGATTTTTAAAATCCATAAAAAAAATAAGGACTACCTAAACATATCTGACATGGATCAAACTACTAAATTAACTCCTCGTAATATTGCAACAACATTTTCCCAATCTGATTTGAAGTTGGGCGTTTTCGAGGGTCCTGATCCCAAGCTTGCTGTATTAAATCTTTCCAGAACTGTGTTGGGGCATGCACCATTGTCAGACTAGGACGCCAGAGAGATTCAATAGCAACCTAAAAAAAAAATATTAAAAAAAAGCACATTATGCGTTACAAATGATCTCATTGTAAAAATTAATTATTAATATTGTTATAATATAAGTGACAAGGCCAACTCAACAAGACATATATTT